>JAOSBN010168105.1:0-14484 GCA_027563595.1 Erythroxylum suave | reverse complement strand
TGGATTTTGGTTTGATTAATTAGATTAATTAAATTGAAACAAAATAAAAAAGAAGCAAAGCTGAATTTTACAAAGATATAGAATTAGGTCATGCTTCTTCCGTTATTAAATGGTTTAACAGCTTGTTTTTAAAACATGAAAGTGGAGTGGGCATCAAGGTCATCCTTCTCATCATTAACATGAAAATGTTTTATTGATTAAAAAGTCCAAGTGTTGGACTTCGAGGGACACTTGTCATTTAACAAAAGAAACGTCCATGTGATGGAATTTGATGAAGGCAGGTTGATTTAGCTTTGATCAAATGCATGGTACATGAATTTTGGCTTTCCACTCACACCAAAACCGTACAGGTGTTGTATGGAAGTGCATAAGGTTTTTTAGCATTTTGTTTTACTAAATGAAGATGGGCATTTAGCTTGGCTCTCAATTCTTTTCCAAAAACGTTGTTTCGGATATAGCACAAAAAGCTCTCACCATTAGCTTTTTTAAGCTAGCCGAATATAACAAATGAGAATGTCTCATTTTTTGGTTCTTTTTTCAACTAGTTGAATATAGAAAAAGTTTGATATATATTTTTCTTCTCCTTTCCCACAAAAGGATTTTGATAACTAAGTTGTCTAAGGAGAACAAATGGTAGATCAGATTAGTTGAGGACACAACAACGAGGAGTTAATGCTGCAGCGAGGAGTTGGTAATATTATGATCTTGTTCCTATTTTATTTATTTTCCTTATGCCATATCATTTATGGATTAAAAGCATGTTAATTTAGTGATCATTCTTCCACTGTGTTATTATTTCGAAAAAAGTTTTTGAAATCTACCGTTTAGTCAAACCAAGCATGTTTTTGTTTTCGATCCAACAATTGGTATCAGAGCCGGTTTTATTATGCATGATTCGGTTCCTCTATATGGCACGGGTTGGAAATTAAATTAAATTAAATATGCTGCAATTTTTTTATGTGATAAAAATATATGATGTGTATGTTTTTGTTTGCTCTTTTGGTTGTCCATAGAAAATCGATTTACCTTGTACGTTTTCTTCGTTTGGTTTGTAACAATGAGGTTGGCCTATCATCGCCATGTTTCCTCCTTGTCTTCATTTTTTTGTTTTCATTTTTTTGTACTATACAAAATGCTGTAATTTTTGAAGACAAAGCAGCCATGGATCGAAGAAAAGTAGGTAAATGTTTTCGGTTTTTATTTTGTGTTGATGACAGTTTTTATTTTGATTAAATTATGTTACTTCTTGATTTTTTTCAAGTGCTGGAATTTTTGTTTTACTATTTACAAATTATATTTTTTTAAATGTCATTAACTAGTTTTTACCGAATAGGCTGATCGTGCAAGCGAAGAGTTCGAAGTGGAAGATCTAAGTCCAAGAAGAATTTTTGGGCCTAAACGCCTTGTAATTTTCTTTTAATTTTCTAGGATGGACAACCAAAAACAGCAATTTAATTCATGAGATGAATGGGTGAATGGATGCAAATAATAAGCAATATTATATGTATGTATGTAATTTAGAAAAATTGCTAACCCTAGGCTTTGCCATGCATTCATTATGTATGAGATATATAATGAATCAATATAGAATGGTTAATAAATTGCTTCTAGACAAGATGGTAATTATTAAAACTTAAAGATCGAAAAAGATTAAGTAGGAAAGGATGCTTATGTGAGAGTCCACAGTCTCCATAAGATGCCCATTTGCATGTGGTGAAATGTTACTCCCCACCGGAGGACATGAATCCTAGATGTTGCATGGTTTGGGTCTCCTAAAGGATAAGTCTACTTATTGGTAGAAAATGTGACCTCCCACTGAGGCATGGTTTGCAAGTACTTTTAGTGAATGAATCAAATGGTTGTACACTTAACATGGTTTATCAATAGCTTGCCCACCGTAGCTCTGTTGATAAATGCATGGACCAAATTATGGCACTTCTCAAAGAGTTAGGCATAAAGATGCTTGGTAGCTTTTTTAGTGGGAGTGTCTCAGTTTTTCTTTTAATGGATAAGATGGCCCACCGTCACTTAGTCCGTTATAGATAAGAAAAATAACCATCGTATAAAGATTTACTTTTTTTAAGTTTGTTAAATCTATTATCATGCATATCTGCATCATGATTTTATACAAAGTTCCAATAATTTTGACTAATATGCTCATTCTTTAATAATTTATATTTTCATACATAATTGCCACAATATGAATCCACTCACAACGCTTTTGACTAATAATAAATTGGAAAACGGAAAGAAATTTAATGAATGAAGATGTAACCTTGACATCATTCTCCAATATGAATGAATTTCATAGGTATTAACGGACAATGAACCTGCACCTCTGGGTAACAAATCAACTCTTGAGCAAGCCCATCAACATGAGCAATGGCAGAATGTTTATAAAACTGCTAAGTGCTATATTCTGGCTTCTGTCAGTGCAATGTTGTAGAAGTAACTTACAGGATTGCAAAATGCCAATGCAATGGTCCATCACCTACATGAGATGTTTTGTCTAAGGAACAGGTCTGCAAGGGTGAAAGCTATCTAAACCTTTCACAATCTCAGACAAAATCTTGGTGAACCGGTCCGGGATTACATGTTTAAGGTAATCTTTGCGATTGCTGAGGTTGAGTTGCTTGAGGCGGAAATGGATGCAAAAACGCAGATGATCATTGTCATCAGTAACTTAAACTCTTCTTTTCAGCAGTTTAAGTTAAACTTTAAGCTTAAAACCAAGGATTACACCTTGAGTGAGTTGATGAATCCCTCCAGAACACGGAGGAGATATTAAATATTAGGGGCCAATGGGCCTGAGGCATATGTGGCATTTTCTTCTAAGCCCAAGGAAAAAGGCAAGCAAAAGAAGAAGGGTGCAAAGAAAGGGATGGGCCAAACAGTGGTCAAGGCAACCCATGAAAAAGAAAGCCAAAGAGGACATCAAGGGAAAGTGTTTCCACTGTGGTGAGAAGGGCCACTGGAAAAGGAACTGTGTGGTCTACCTTGAGACCCTCAAGAGCAAACAAGGTATAGGTTTCGTAAGTTTGTTCGGAACTAGAAATGTGACATATTAATCTTATTCTTAGATATTAGATTCAGGAGCCACTGACTATGTTTGCAATTCTATGCAGGGGTTCCAACAAAGGAAAAGACTGCCTAAAGGCTAGGTTCAAGTCAAGATAGTGGATGGATCCTACTTTTTCGCAAAAGCAGTGGGAGTAATTATCTTAGACTTTCCTAGTGGTTATAGGTTATATTTGGAGGATGTATATTACATCCCAATGATTGTAAGGAACATGATTTCTGATTTTTGTTTAATAAAATCTGATTATTCCTTATATTTTGAAAATGTTGTTTCAATATATGAGAATAAGGATTTTATTTGTAATGCGGTAATTAAACAGGGATTGTTCTTTATTAAACCTATGATAGGCTCAAAAAACACCAAAGAGTTAATAAAACTAAGAAAATCCAATGACTTTAGCAGTAATTCAAAATACATGTGGCACTTAAGGATGGGTCATATCAATCAGAAAAGACTTGACTGGTTAGTGAGGGATGGGATCCTTATGGGCTTGGACAATGGTCCACTGCCCACTTGTGAGTCTTGTATTAAAGGAAAGATGACTAAGGTCTCATATCCTTCCAAACGAAACAGATTTGAGTCCATGTTGGACCTGTTTCACACTACTGTGTGTGGGCCCATGAACGTACAAGCTAGAGGTTATGAATACTTCATAACCTTTATAAATGATTACTCTAGGCATGAATATCTGTATTTGATGCAAAAAAAGAGTGAGTCCTTTAAAAGGTTCAAAGAATTCAAAGCTGAAGCTGAGAAGCAACTAGGCAATCCATTAAAACAACTTCAATCGGATCGAGGTATTAAGTACTTATCTGGAGAGTTCCAATAAGTCCTAATTGACAATGGAATTGTTTCCAACTTGTTAGCACCCAGAACACCTCAACAGAATGGTGTAGCTGAGAGGAAGAATAGGACTCTATTGGAAATGGTAAGATCAATGATGTCCTATGCTGGCCTTCCAGAATCGTTTTGGGGATATGCCATAGAAACATAAACTTATCTTCTTAACTCCACTCCAACCAAATCAGTGCCTAAAACACCTAGGGAGCTGTGGACTGGATGAGTGCCTCATTATGGCACTTGAGGACTTTGGGTTGCCCAGCCTATGTTTTAAGGCCTAAATCTATAAAGATGGAACTAAGGTCAAAAGTATGTTTCTTTGTAGGATATCCTAAAGGTACAAGAGGGTATTATTTTTACAGCCCTCAGGATAGGAAAGTATTTGTGTCGACAAATGCGATCTTCTTAGAGGAAGAATTTGTAAGAAATCCAAAAGAAAGAAGTGAAGTAGTACTAAAGGAGTTAGCTATTTCTTCTAAACCAAGAGTTGATTCGGATATAGTGGAACAAGATGTTAAAATGAATTCATAATCGGAGGAGCAATCTGAATGCCAAGTAGTGCCTAGACGTAGTGGAATGGTTATGAGACAACCAGACATGTATCTAGGTCTAGGAGAAGGTATAACTGCCATCTCAGACCAAGAATTAAAGGATCCCATTACTTATACATAGGCTATTAATGATGTTAATGCAGAAAAGTGGCTTAAGGAAATGGAATCGGAAATAGATTACATGTACGCCAACGAAGTCTGGATCCTTGGAGATCTACCACTAGGTGTAAAAGCCATAGGCTATAAATGGATCTTCAAAAAGAAGAGAGGATATGATGGAAAAGTAGAGACCTTTAAAGCTAGATTGGTAGCTAAGGGCTATACTCAAAAGGAGGGTATAGACTATGAGAAAACTTTTTCTCCAATTGCCATGCTTAAGTCCATTCGAATTCTTTTGGCCATGGCAGCCTATTTTGATAATGAAATATGAATATGAACATCAAGACCACATTTATTAATGGGGATTTTGAGGAGATCATCTGTATAGCCCAATCGGAAGGATTTGTTGAGCCAGGTAATGAGCATAAGGTATGCAAGTTGCAAAGGTCCATTTATGGACTTAAGCAAGCATCTAGGTCTTGGAACATTAGGTTTGATAAGTCTATCAGAATCTATGGGTTCATACAAAACCCAGATGAGCCTTGTGTCTATAAAAGCATACAAGAAGGCAATATTACTTTCCTAATTCTATATGTCGATGACATTCTACTCATTAGGAATGATGTAGGAATGTTGTCTAAGGTCTATGGATGATTAAACGAATAGTTCTCAATGAAGGATTTAGGAGAGGCTAATTATGTTCTAAGGATCAAGCTTATAAAGGATCGTAAAACCAAGTAGATAGCCTTGTCTCAACTAACCTATATTGAGAACATGCTTAATAAGTTTGCTATGTAGGATTGCAATATTGTTTTCACACCTACTAGACATGGATTCAAACTTTCAAAGGAGTAAGCACCTAAGACCTAGGAGGAGGTCGAACGCATGCACAACATTCCACATGGTTCGACAGTTGGAAGTTTAATGTATGTCATGCTTTGCACTAGACCGGATATCTATTATACAGTGGGACTGGTAAGCAGATTCCAATCCAATCCAGGAATGGAGCATTGGACTACAGTCATGTGCATATTGAAGTATCTTCGTAGGACGAAGAACTTAATGCTGGTTTACTCTAGAAGTGACCTTGTTCTGATAGGATATACAGATTCTGATTTCCAATCAGATGTTGATTAAAAAAAATCAACTTTTGGGTCTATATTTACTTTGGGAGGCGGAGCCATAGTCTGGAGGAGTGTCAAGCAATCTTGTATTACTGATTCGACTATGAAGGCTGAGTATGTTGCTGCTTGTGAAGCAGCAAAGGAAGCAGTCTAGCTCCGCAAGTTTCTAAAAGATTTGGAGGTAGTTCCTGGGGAAAAAAAGGCCATTACATGCGAAAAAGGCCATTACACTTTATTGTGTTAATAGTGGGACGATAGGTAATTCTAAAGAACCTCAGAACCACAAAGCCGCTAAACACATTGAGAGAAAGTATCATCTTATAAGGGAGATAATACAACGTGGTGAGGTGAATTTGGTGAAGATTCCCACATATCAAAACTTGCTAATCCATTCACGAAGACATCGTCTCAGAAAAGTTTTTAGGGTCACCTAGAAGGCATGGGAATGAGGGATATGTCAAACATGCTTTAAGGCAAGTGGGAGATTGTTAGAGTTATGTAAATATAGTGCCCTAGAAAGCAAGTGTATTTACATATAACTTAATTTTCTTCCAGTTACAATATTGTAATGGAAATCTTTATTATTAATAAAACATAAGAATTTGGTTTTATTTGTATGAGCATAATATAATGAGTCATAAGGTACCAAAGGTTCTTTTGTAAGTAATATACATAGACATGGAGATGTATAGGAATCATGTATATTATTAGTATCTAAATTAATTAGTTCGCAGTTGAATAATCAAGTTGGTCACTTGATTATAGTTTAGAATGTAGTGTTGCGATTTACCTCCGTGTAAGAAAAGGAGTTTATTTCAAGGGAATGATGAGTTTCAAATCATGATAGTAGTTGATTATCGGTAATAGCATTATTAAATGAGTCTAGAATTGCGTATGTTTTTAAAGATTAAAGTAGGTCATTACTTTAATCTTAAAACATACACCTTAGCATTTGTTTATTACGAACCACAATCTTGATAAGTGGTAAACTCATGTATGTTTCAATATAATTCTTAAAATGATAGGAGTGCATTTTTACAGGATATCAATCCAGTGTCCACATGTTGGAATTATTAATTGAAACATGCATCAGGAAACATTCACTCAAATAAAGAGTTTATAGTGATATCATCACTTCTAGACGTTTTACAGAGATTGGTGATTAAACTGGTGCCAGTAGTTTGATGGACTAGATACCCATCAAATCTTAACACCAAGATTAGATATTGTGTATTAATCATCATGTAGAGTGAAACGGGAGATCAAGAAGGAAAAACCAATATAAGGGCAAAACAATATTTTTATCCTTTATTGTGCGGATGACTATAACATGGTTTATAATAGAGTTTGCAATTGGACATCTGATTAATAATTTGAAACACATTTTCTCATAATTTTAAGTAATTCAAGAGTTCAACCAATTGTCTTTAATGGAATGATATTTGTTTAATATGTCAAAATTAATTCTAATAAGATTAAATTAATTCGGGCTTATTGGAGCTTGAATTATTTAAGTCCAATTAGATTTCCCACTTGGCTTTTAGGAAGGTTATCAAGGAAAGTAAGAAAATTAAACGGAGGTTATCAGAAACAAAAATGAGACAGTTTGGAGAGAAATGGACAAACTGGATTTAGGTCAATAAGACCTGAACAATTTAATTAAGAGTTAACTAAATTGGGTCTTAAGCCTATAATTAAATATTGGGCTTACATTAATTAATTGTTAATTACAAGCCCAAAGAAACATTTAATATTGGTTTGATTAATTAGATTAATTAAATTGAAACAAAATAAAAAAAATAAAAGGAGCAAAACATGGTCATGCTGCTTCCATTATTAAATGAATTAATAGCTTGTTTTTAAAGCATGAAAGTGGAGTGGGCGTTAAGGTCATTCTTCTCATCATTAACATGAAAACGTTTTGATGATTAAAAAATTCCAAGTGTTGGACGTGAAGGGACACTTGTCGTTTAGCAAAAGAAACGTCCAATGTGTTGGAATTTGACGGAGACAATTGATTTAGCTTTGATCAAATGCACGGCTTTCCACTCACTCCAAAACTGTACAAGTGTTGTATGGAAGTGCATCAGGATTTTTAGGATTTTATTTTGCTAAATGAATATGGGCAATTAGCTTGGCTCTCAACTCTCTTCCTAAAATGCTTTTTCGGATATAGCAAAAGAAGCTCTCTCCATTGGCTTTTTCTAGCTAGCCGAATATATCAAATGAGAATGTCTCAATTTTTGGTTCTTTTTTCAACTAGCCGAATATAGCAAAAGTTTGCTATACATTTTTCTTTTCCTTTCCTACAAAAGGATTTTGATAATTAAGTTGTCGAAGGAGAACAAGTGGTAGATTAGAATTGTTGAGGACACAGCAGCGAGGTGTCAAAGTTTTAGTGAGGAGTCGTTGATATTATGATCTTGTTCCTTTTTTATTTATTTTCTTTATGTCGTATCATGTATGGATTAAAAGCATGTTGATTTGGTGTTTATGCTTCCGCTGTGTTATGATTTCGGAAAAAGTTTTTGAAATCTACCGTTTAGCTAAACGATGCATGTTTTTGTTTTCAATCCAACAATGTCTAGGGGGTGGAAAGATAGGCATGTCTATAGGGTTACAGTGTAGCAGTTACAATTTGACATCAATGGTGTCTTCATTTCGAGACTATAGCATCTTCACAGTTTGATGCCTTTGGGTATCCATATTTCGATACCTTTGAGTATCCATAGTTTTGATATTTTTGGATATCCACAGCTCCCATTATCCACACCCATGAGAATGTGTAGGCCTAACACAAAAAGTAAAGTAAACGGTTACAAATAAGAAATACAACATGATAACATAAATAATTGGTATTGATGAGCATCTGCATTTATATTTATAGTTTTTATCAATGAACACTAAATATAAATGTGTGTTTTGTGAATGTGAATTTATACATATTGAAGCATGTTTGCAATATGTACTTTGATTAAGTATGCCATCACTATTTATATAAGTTGTAATGTTTATGAATGTGTGTTCATGGTGGATGATTGTTGTGAGTGGTCACTCAAACTAACTATTTCTCTACTAAGCTTTCAAGCTTAATACAGGCATTAATCCTTCTAGGTCCACGCATTAGGAGTAAGGTACAAAGGACATCTGTAGGGATAAAGGACAATCGCTAGGAGTAAAAGTACCTTTAGATTGTATATTTAATGAAGGAAAATGTATTGTTTTCTTTTGGATTATCATGTAAATGTAAAGATTTGATACTACTTTTAAATGATAATATTAAGTGATGTGAAATTTTGTAATGTGTATAACATTAAATAGAAATGTATGCCATGAATGTATGTACACGAAATTGGTTACCATATATGTGAATGCTTGTAGATCCCATATAGGGGGTTGATGGTTGTAGGTTGCATGATGTTTTAATAGGCATTTTAGTATGTTTTTAGTTGTTAATTAATTTATTCATGCACGTTTAGGTTTAGAATTGTGTTAGTTGGTTAGATATTTGCCTTAGAGCATGCTATTGAGCTTTAATTTTGTGATTTTGAGATGTCTTGATGTGTTTGTTGATGTTTGAGGTCAGATAAAAAAGAATAGAAAAGATTTGGAGGAAGCTCAGTGGAGGACCTAGGGCCTGTGATAGAGAGCATTTCAGCAGGCCATGATTGTGGCTTGTGTGCGGACATACCTGGACTAACTTCCCAAACTTAATTTTTTGTGGGTTATTTCAGACTTTTGGACTCGAGTAAAAACCTAGTTTTACCCTAATTAGAAAAGAATACATAAGAAAAGAAAGAAACCCTCGAAAAAGAGCCTTCAATTGCCACTTTGGAAAAAAAGTTAAGTAAGAGGAAGAAGGAAGAGAGAAGAAGAGAAAGAAGAAGGTGGAGCTCCAACTGCTTCAACCTCCAATCCTCCAAGTTATCCTTTCTTCTTTTATTTCATTCATTTGATGTGTGAGATCGAATTGATGATGATAAACCTTGGTTTAAGGATTTTCTAACTTGTTTTAAGGATTTATAGTTGATTTAATGTTAATCTAATTATTTTTATTGTTCATGTTAGGTGTTGTGATTATTTTTTGTAATTGCATGCTTCGTTAATAAATAGAGTGAATGAATCGAATGTAAAATGATTAGGTTGGGTAATGGGATTTAAACGATCTAATAGACCATGCAAATAATCAAATTGGTAATTATGTAGAGAGAAATCTCGTGTGAGGACCTAGTTGTTTATTGGAATGTTTAAGAACTAATTAGGTTGTAAGCTATTTTGTTAATAGAGAGATTACATGTTTGGTAACTCAACTTAATTAGGTTTTCGGATTTAGGACTTAGTGATTACAGCTTGAGAGAGACTAATCCGCCTTTCGAAAGTCTAGGATCGACACCACATTAACACAAAAGTGACTAATTAGCATTGATGATATGATAAATACCTTTTCTTATAACTTGTTAATCTTCTTTGTTTAAATTTCAATTGTCAATTGGTGGTGCTCAAATTTTGTTTCTTGTATTAATTTAGAATTCTCATTTCAGTCACTCCATATTTGATTGTTTACTTTTTTGATTAGTTTTTATTTTCATTTTAATTACAATTTTAGGTCTTAGACAAATTATAATTTGATTAGTTCACTAATTTATAAACTAAGCTACAACCCGTGCATTTGCGATATATTGAGGGATAAGAAATTGTAAAACTTGCCCACTCGATCAGGGATGTTACATTTTGTGGTATCAAAGCATGGTTTAAGCGGTTCTAACTAATAAGAATCTAGTAATGTGTGGTAAGGTTTCAGTGTTGGTCTAATGTAGATGTCCTAGTTTTCTTATAAATAAGAGAGATGGAATGACCTTATAAAGCTGATGAGGAGTCAGCTAATAGTGGGATAAGGAGAGAGACCAATTAGTTTCGAGTACTCCTGAACCTCTAAGGAATGCGTGATAGAATATTATCAGTAGATCGACTAACCTATGATATACATGTGATATAGCCATTATGAGTTCCTGGTGATGCCTTTCGGGCTAACTAATGCACCGACTACTTTCATAGATTTGATGAATAGGGTGTCTCGACCTACTTAAACCAATTTGTTGTAGTGTTTATAAATGATATATTAGTCTATTCCAGGAATGAAGAGGAAACTTAGGAACCCGAATCAATGATGAGAATTCATTACCCACAACTATTCAATACATGTATGACTTTCGAAGGTGAATTTTTTTTTTAAGGGGGAGAGAAATGTAAGGACCCAAGATATACCCTAGAAGTAATATAGCATGTCTAGGGTGTATTAAGAAGTGAACATAATGTATTAAGTGCATCTAAGTACAGTAAGACACATAATGGTACTTAATGTAAGAGACATGGGTAAATGGGTAATTTTTTCGTTTCAATGGACATACATGCTTAAATGTGAAATATGTATAGGAATTTTTGATATGCTTGCTTGGATTTATGAATGTGATGTGAGGGGAATTAGTAGAAGAAGTATCCCATTTGCTTATGGAATGTTGTTGGTTAAATTAGGTGTGCTTTTGCGTTGCTTTTGCATGATAAGATTAAGTTAGTTGATTTAGGATGTGTACCTCACCGAATTTATAGGTTCCACTACATAGAATTCTACAATTTGGCCCTATCTTGGCCTGTAGATCTCCAAATTGAATAATTCTAATTTGAGATTAAACTGGAGACATAGATCTAAAACTTTAATGAAGGGATCGAAGTTTGATTTTGCCTTTAAGATTTTTGAATTATGGTCTGAAGTTAAGTTATGGCTGCTATCCTTATTTTTGAACAGCTTGTAGTCTTTTAGGTATAAGTCCCAATATAATTAACGAAATTGCATGAAATTTATTCCATTGGAAAATTAAGATATAGGGCAATGAAGTTAATTGATAATACCATAGGCCAATGTTGGAATTAAAGGAAGAAGAAGGAAAAATATGCAATTTTTTCTAAAGTTAACATGGACCAATTGGAGTAAAGCATGTATGACCAATAAGATTAAAGCATTTGTTTCTAATAGAATTGTAACACATGGTCCAATAAAATTGCAACAGATGGTCTAACATAATTGTAACACAGGTTTTAGTAGGATTCTAACATGTGGTCCAATGAGATTGAAACATATGTCTAAGAATAGAAAATTTATGAGGGAAGTAGGAGAAAGGGGGGAGGGACATGCAAGTAGGGCAAAATTTTCTCTTCTCATCTCCTATCCATTCGATGTCCTTAATCATACCATTTTACATAAGGAATCAAGCTAATCCTAAGTGAAAATCAAGGTAAAAGCCTATTGATTGTCTTCTCATCTTCATCTTTCTTGCTTTTCCCATGAAGAGTTGAAATTATAAGGTTGAAATTGGGATATGAGATTTGTATTTATGGTGTTTCTAGTTAGTGAATCAAGTAAAGCCAAAGAGGAAGGAAAGAAAAGGCATTAGAAGAAATCTTTGTTTGGGACTACACTTAGTCTAATTTCTATATGTGTGTAAGTATAAGTGGATAAAAAGATTCATTTACATGTGGAATGGTTCTTAGGATGCCACTTTAGTATTATTTTGGTGTTATCTTGCATAGAATTAGTTGAAAATGATAAGAGAGTATCGTGTAGTGGAATTCTATTTAGGGATTATTAAACCAGACATGTTTTTTAGGTCATAAGTCAGCCTGCAAACCTCTAAATTGGGTGATTTCAGTTTATATGAAAACTAAGACATAAATAGAAATATCTATAGGAGACTTTGACTTAATTCTAGTTTATGATATTAGAAATTGAGATTGAAAAGGGTGACCTGTGCTACCACTATTTTGGAGAAGCTTGTTATATTTTGTCTATATCTCATGTTTTAGAGGTTTAAATGGTTTTATTGTTAGTTCTTTGGAAACTATAGACATATAGAAACAAATTTCTAGAATACCTTAAACCCTAATTCGAAATTTTTCTATATGAAAATTTCAGAACAAGTGGAGGTATGAATTCTGGGTAGAGGACATGATAAGAAGGAAACTGCATTTTTTGATTTTTACCGAATAATATCTAAACCTTTTTGAATGTATACAAAACTTTTCAAACTCCTAGAAATAAATGAAATAGGACTTGTTATATGTGAATTGGTTGATTGAACATTGGAATTTAAGATTTATCACAATACATACTAAAGAAAATATATTTGTACATAAATGATTTGTATGCATATTTATCATTCATATGTGAATGGTATGATTATATATGTGTGATTTTGATACCTTTCTAATGGTAGGAAGTTATGAATCGTATGTATGAGCATAGATACATATTTTATGACTTGAAATGTATATCACATGATTTGTCAATATATTAATTGTGAAATTAACAAATGGTTAAAGGAAATGTTATAGTACCTACGCCATTGTCTGAGTGGTGATACCACAATTTGAAACCAATGGTGTCTTTATTTTTAGACTATAATGTCTACACAGTTTGATGCCTTCAAGTATCCAAAGTTTGATACCTTTAAGTATCCACAGTTTTGATATTTTCAGATATCCATAGCTCCTGTTATCCACACCTACAAGAATGTGCAGGCCTAACATGGAAATAAAGTAAATGGTTATAAATAAGAAATACAATATGACAACATAAACAATTGGTATTGATGAGCATTTGCATTTACATTTATAGTTTGCATCAATGAACATTGAATATAGATGTTTGGTTTATGAATGTCAATTTACATTATATAAATATCATATTGAAGCATGTTTGCATTATTTACTTTGATTACGTATGCCACCACTATTTATATAAGTTTTAATGTTTACGAATGAATGTGTATGGTGGATGACTGTTGTGAGCGTCCATCCAATCTAAGTATTTCCCTACTAAGGTTTCAAACTTATCACGGGTGTTAATCTATGTAGGTCCACGCATTAAGGGTAAGGTACATGGGACATCTGCAGGCACGAAGGACAACAGCTAGGAGTAAAAGCACCTTTAGATTGTATATGTAATGAAGGACAATGTAATGCTTTCCTTTGGATTATCATGTAAATGTAAAGATGTGACGTTACTTTTAAATGATAATGTTAAATTATGTAAAAAATTTTAATGTGTGTATGTATAACATTGAATAGAAATGTATGCCCTGAATGTATGTACAAGAAATTGGTTGTCATATATGTGGATGGATGTAGATCCCGTATAGGGGGCGTTGCAGGGTGGATCCCACAGAGAATATGAATACTAGTAATCCCCCTCCCCCTATTATCTAGCCTAAAGATTGACTTTAGATTTTTAATAGAAACTAAAACTAAAACAAATAAAATAAAATAGGAAACAATAATGAACTTAGAGATAGTATAATTCACTAGAAAATTATAGTTATCAGAAATTAGTATCTAAGCTAGAATCTACTTAAACCCGTAATAGATTGATCTTTTATCGTGTATTTTTTGTGATGTATTGGACCATGGAGACTTCTATGGTATGCTAATAGCTGACCTTGAGTCTACTAACAACCAATCATAAAGCCTCTTACCAAATTACTTAGGTTAAAACATATAGGATTGCGTTAACGATTTATGAGTCCCTTTATTAGGTATGATCTTAATCTGGAATATTTATGTCCTCTTATCTCTAGGGTTGCACTCAACTCCTTCTAATTATGGTAGATCTATTCACACTAAGATTTCTCAATCTCTACATATGAAATCATATTATGATCTAATATCTCAGGTTAGTAATGTAGGAGAGCCATAGGTCTATACAACACATACATAGCAAGGAAATGGAAGTGTTGGAATC
>JAOSBN010168049.1:0-20960 GCA_027563595.1 Erythroxylum suave | reverse complement strand
AGATCTACAATAGATATTATTTTCTTTTTAGGTACCCAAATTTTCTTGGGTCCTTTAGGGTTAGTCTGATAATAATTCCTAGAATAATAAGATGACTGATGAAAATTCTTCCTGTAAAGAACACACTTCTTTTTATAGCTGGTATTCGTTTTTGTAAACCCTAGATCATTCTTGTCATTCGGGTGTCGACAATCTCCAATTATATCAGTCAACTTTTTCATACTTTCAATAAACTTTGATATATCTGCTGAAAGGGAATTAATCCTTTATTTTAGCTGACTGATTTCTTCAAATCTATGAATAGAAGCCTTTTTCATATCGTCTACTTGCTTCTTAAGATAGATATTTTCTTTTTCTAATACTTCTGTATTCTTCAAGTTTTCGACAAACTTTCTTTTCAAAGATCTATACTGTTTCAGTATAGCATGTGAATCTTCTAACAATTCTAAATAAGTATTTTTAAGTTTATTAAAGTTAGAAGTTACCTCCTCGTCACTTTCTTTTTCAGCTACTAAGTATATATTTGCTTGTTCTAATGTTTCTGAGTTAGAATTAGATTCGGATGAATCCAAGTCTTCCCATATTGCCATCATACTCTTTTTATTTCCTCTAATTGTCTTCGATTCTCTTCTCAGCGATGGACATTCAGACTTGTAGTGTCCTGGCTTGTTACACTCGTAATAAATGATAGAAGTCTTCTCGTTCTTGGCTTCTTCTTTGCTATTTTTCTTAAAAGAAAATTTTTTCTTCCTTTCGCCTTCTTTTTCCACATCCTTCTGATCATCCTTTAAATGAAGGATAACTAGTCATCATCCTCACTTGAGTCTCGGTCAGATTCACTAGTATCATCATTCTTAACTTCTTCGATCTTTAATGCTTTTGACAAAGAATTTCTGTGTCTCTTAATCTTATGATTCTTCTGACCAGCCGTTAACGCAATGGATTTGTCTCTTTTTGGCTTATCCTCAGCATCAAGCTCTACTTCATGTATCTTCAACGAACCAAGCAATTCATCTAGCTTTAGTTTGCTCAAGTCCTTAGTTTCTTGTATAGCAGTAACTTTGGGTCTCCATTTTTTCGGCAGACTTCTGAGAATCTTCCTTACATGGTCTTGATTATCGTGGATTCTCCCAAGAGCTTTAAGTCTATTAACGATAGTTTGAAATCGTCCAAACATCCGATCAACAGACTCATCTTCCTGCATTTTAAACAGTTCATACTGATGTACAAGAATACTAATTTTGGACTCTTTCACCTGATTTGTGCCTTCATGTGCAATGGATAGGGTGTCCCACATCTCCTTCGTAGTTTCGCATCCATGAACTTTATCATATTTCACTTCTACTCAACGCACAACTCAAAAAGAACTTGGCCTTTGAATTTAGCTAAAATCTAGCTTTGTGATCGAATGACCATCTGTTACGAGGAATGAAATTGCCTTCATCATCAACTGGTTCATATGGTCCATTCTCGATGATATCCCAAAGATCAATATGTGTAGATTCAATGAAGAGCCGCATCTTGTCCTTCCAATAATAATAATCTTCACCATTGAATGCAGGAGGTCTTGTGACGGAGGCACCTTCAGCAATAAAAACATGTGATTCTGCCATGGATCTTTGTCCTCTCTTTGTAAAGGTGGTTCTAAGAAACCGAGCTCTGATACCAATTGAAGTGAATCACACGTTAATAAAGAACTCGCATATGATAAACTAGGTACACAAGAAGGGAGGGTTGAATGGTGTATCCTTTTCGTGAATACAAGTTAAAAGAATAATAAGAACTTCTTAAAATTGTTAAAGGATTATTGCAAAGTTTATACGAAAATTGTTACGAAACCAAATTACAAATTACTTGTATATAAAACTATGTTTAACAACAGAAATAAACTGAAGTAAAAGGTTAGAGTATAGACACTGTGATTTTATACTGGTTCACCCCAAACTGTGGGCTACGTCCAGTCCTCAGAGTTCGCCTGAGTGTTCCACTCTACTTCAAACAACTATAAGTATTCTTTTTTTTTTTCTCTCAGGGCCTCTTCAGGTCTCCTTCACAAAGTATTCTTTCTGCTATAGCCTCTTCAGAATCTCAGACTTTTCTCTCTTACTAGAAAGATAGTGTGAGCTTTTGTTATAGTAATACTAGCTCTCTCAGTATTGAACTACAAAAATCTCTTTTGTAAGTAAGCACTCAAATATCACTGATATCGTATATTTTTTCATTCAGTAGCATTCGTTCATTAGCCCGAAAGCTTCAACTGAGACTTGTATTTATAGTCTCATTCTCTAACTGCTTCTTAATCTTTGATAACAACTTCTTGAATCTTAACAACTGTTTCTTGATTCTTGAAAACCGCTATTTAGTTGAGTTCTGTAACTAACTTCAACTAAGTAACTGTCCGATGTATTGACGTAACTTCTTCTAAGTATCGTCTGTGTCTTGCAATTCTTCTGACTTTTGTACTTCATCTATTTTTTGTATTTCTTCTGTGTTTTGCGCTTCTTCTGTCTTTTGTATTTCTTCTGTGTTTTGCGCTTCGTCTGTCTTTTGTTCTTCTTCTGTCTTTTGTTCTTCGTCCGTGTTTTGCATTTCTTCTGTGTTTTGCATTTCTTCTGTCTTTTGCGCTGCTTCTGTCTTTTTTACTACACAGTCAACACACTTGTCAAAACGTTCATTTGTTTCTAACATTATTATTATTAGTTTTTCATCAAAATTGAAACATCGTAAAGTCCTCCTGAATTAACATTAAGGCTTCAATACAATCCTTCAACTAGAATAAGTAATCTAGTTACAAGCCATAAAAACTAAAGAACACATAGAATTGTTAAAAGTAAAATTATGTTTATTGTAGAAAAGTATAAGGCCAAGATCAATTAGTTTAGTATGTGCATTCTAAGGAATGAAGGTAGGCTAAACCTCCTACTTCTTAGGAACTTGAATACTATGCTTTTGATCAAGACGTTATGGAGACTATATAGAGACAAATAAGCACTATGGTCTAATTGGATACATGAACTCTATCTCAAACACAAAAGCATTTAAAGATATAATCTGTCTTCTAATGTCTCTAATATGATGCAAGCCATTTTGAAAACAGAAGACAAAGTCATATTAGAGACCTTAAATCTTATAGGCAATGGCAAGACAACCAAATTCTGGCAAGGTGATTGGATATCTAGTGGTCCACTAGAGAATCTGGCTTCCATGAATAATTTGAAACCACTAATACACAGAGGTGCCACATTTGCTTCGGTACTTCCCAACAGACAACTATTTAGTGAAGCTTCTTCACTAAATCACATCAGGTCTAAAATTATAGGCATCTATCTCAATGATTAAGAAGATATATAATATGGAAATATACAACCTCATGGCAGTTCACCAATTCATGTTATAAGAAGTATCTAGGAGGCAGCAAAGCTATATGGCATAAACATTTGCATCCTCGTGCTTCCACTATCATATGGCTAGACATAGAATTTAAACTTCCCACAACTGATAGATTATCTAGATACTTGAGAGTTCCTAATTGGTGCACACTTTGTAGGAAAGCTGACCAGGAAAATGTACAACATCTATTTTATGGTTTTAATTGGTGCACACTTTGTAGGAAAGCTGACAAGGAAAATGTACAACATCTATTTTATGGTTTGAGTTAACTAATGAAAGTCGACACAGATTATTGCACTTATGTCATTCCTGATTATCCAGTAGATTGGAATAGGATAGTTAAATGGTTTCCTATCATTATGCATAGAAGTAGTGCCTTTGTTTAGCACTCTTATATATTCTCTTGGCTATTTAGGATGAGAGGAACAGGCAAATTTTTCATGACATTAATGGTGACAAGGAGCTGTTTCACAAAAAACCAACTACATATCAATATCTTCAAAGACAAATTTGGCGATGACCACTACATTTACAACACTCGGAACTTATGAACTAACTTATCTTTGTATGATGGTTAAGGGACTACTATGTATATCAATGTAGTTACTAGTAATGTAAGCTCTAATTGAAGGAGTATGTATGAGTTTGTTGTTGCTTGTTCTCATGACATTTTGTATGCCTTTAAGGTTTAATTCATTTAAAATTTTCCAAAAAAAAGCTAAACCCTTGATGATTCTTTCAGAATGTATTAGGTTTTTTACATTAACAAATGAGGAGATATTCCCATCTACCTTACATATAATGTTATTTAATTGTATCTATATAGTTGTTGTTCTTAATCTCTATCCTTCTACCTTTTAAGTCCAGCAATCATTCTAAGTACAACACGATTGGGGATGGGGATGACGAAAATGGATATAGGCTTAATTGAATAGATGTAAGAGTCCTTTTTATGAAAGATTTTGTAATTTTCTTGAAAGATAACACATCAGATGTATGAATCTTACAAAGCCTTTGAATGTGGTACAAAAAATAAAAAAGAGATATAACAATTGTAAAGAAAAAAGGTACATGTAGTTAATTATTTAAAAGTTATTTTCTTTAATACGTATATTTATTAAAATTTGAAACTTGATAGCTAAAAAAGTAAAATATAAAAATGATTTAATTTTATGATAGTAGTTACAGTTATTAAAATAAGGGATAAACAATCCTAAAATGTTGAATCTTTTTAAGATTTTTTTAATTTAGTGTCCAAAGTTTTAAAATTTACAACTGAGTCACCAACCTTTTAAAACCTTAACACTTTGTTTCAAAAGATTAGTATCATTAGTATTTTACTGATTTGGTTAATAGAATGCTTTGTTATTTATAATATGTAGGTGTCCACCAAAAATATTTTCTATACTCTAGTGTAACCACACTACAACGTAAGAGAATTTTAGTGAAAAATTTTTGTCACTAATAGTCATTAGCGACAATTTATTATCATCACTGAAAACATCACCAAATTCTTATAGTAGTAAGCTTCATTTTCATAGAAAAAAACTATAGCCGACATGTTGTGAATTGTCACTAATATGTTTTAGCTTGCTTAGTTTTCATAGCTAAAGATTATTAGCCAAGCTTATGGAAACATAGATAAAAGTAATTGGCTACATTTCCATAAGTGTAGCCAAAAGTACTTTTAGCTACGTTTCCAAAAACATAACCAAAGATCTTTGGAAATGTAGCCAAAATTTTTTAGCTATATTTTTGAAAATGTAGTCAAAAATTTTAACTACTTTTCTAGAATCGTAGTCAAAAGTTTTCACCTACATTTGGAAAAATGTAGCCAAATGTTTTTAGCTACATTTTGTAAAATGTAGTCAAATTTTTAATATACATTATAACTAAATGTTATACCATGTTAATTATAATTATTTGTGACATTTTAAATCCATATTATTGCATATACTATTCAGATTTTTTGTTGTTAATTTATTATGCAAAAATATAATACAAAATGTTTGAAAATGAAAAACATTGTATGTAAAAAACAAAATATCATTAAATTTGATCATGCACAAGATTTTAATTGCAATTTCAAGAATACTTATATATAAAATAAAAAAAACACAAAGATTAGTTTAATCACTTATATTCGTTTTCATCTTTACTGTTTACATAATTTGGGTCAAGTAATTTTCTTAGGTACTTTTCATGTTTGGCCAACTTTTTTTAAGTGACTTGTTCTCCTCTCCAAGATGTTGAATGTATGTTGTTCTTGATAGGGATGAAGCAGGGCTTAGGGCCAAACTAAGACCTTTGATGTATCCAAATTGCGTACCAAGCACCTTATTGCATGTCTTCTATATTTAGCTCATTTCCATTAAGCATAAATGCTTGCAACAACTTTTGCATCATATTCTAAAATTTAAAAACAAAATGAATATTCAATGTAAATATTATTGATTAGTACTACATAAATAAATAAACTTAAAATTTAAACAAATTTTTATATTTACATAGTTATTGTGCGCTTCTTTAGACATCTACTCTTGACATTCCATATAATGAGAGAGATTGTAGATTGTGATCTTATCACAGTCTTCTCCATATAGTTCCTTTTCATACTATTTTATGATAAAAATACAATGCATGATAAAAAATATAATGTTTATTGATATCATTATAACTTGTAAACAAAGAACTTATACATTCGTTTCACACGATAACAAATAATTTAGAGCTTTGATTGTGAGGGATTTTCATTTTTCCTCTTCTCACCCTTAACTTCTCACACTTTTCCTAATTAAAGAAAAAATATTGTTTTTTCAAAGAATTGAAGTAATATACAAATGAAACTAAATCAACACTATAATGAGTTTAAGGCTAAACAACTAATCTCTTAAAGGGAACTAAATACAAGTAGCGAAGTTAAAGGAAAAAGCCAAAGAAAGTAATATATGCCTTACTATTAAAAAAATACAAATTACAAGCCCCACGTTCTCTTCATATCCATATACAAAGATTCCTGCATTTGTTTTGCATATATGCAAGCTCTGATAAAGTTGATGACTTTATCCAAAAGTAGGTATTCCTCTACCTTTTTATCAGAAAATCGTGATTATTTGATTCCCTCCATATGTGTATATGACAATTGTAAATGTTGTTTTGAAGAGAATAGCATTGGGCTTCCTCCTCTTAGAATTAGAAATGACCTAATTTAATGTCTGTTCCTAATTATATCTAGAAAAATTATAAGGTAGCATATGCAAGATTCTACTCTAAATTACCTTAGTGTAGGGACATTGAAAAAATAAATGATTCATATCTTCAACAATAATATTACAAAGTAAACAAATTGTGATTGAACTATTATACCATTGACTCTTAGTTTGAAGTCGATTCCTAGGACTTAGGACTAAAAGTGTTTCTCCATAAAAAATTGAGCCAAGGTATATCAGCCATTTCCTCTGTAATAACAAAAATTGTTAGAAAAAGTACCATTCTGGTTTTAAAACTAAGAAATGACATTAACATTTTGTAAATCGTTGAGCAATGAAAGGTAGTTCAACAAAATATGGAATCCCATAAAATATACATGCCTTAACGTTCAAAATCAGAGAAGAAACTTTAAAGTTCAAAGGCAATCTATTCCTTATATGTTGTAATTCAAGTCTATGAAATTATGGGCTAATGTCCAGCCATTTGTCATACCAAATTCAATTCCTATCCCTATTCCCAATACTATGATATATCTAAGGATAAATGAACTCCCTCTAAGCTATCATTTGCTTAAGTAAAGGAGAACTAGCTCTTGTACAACCTAATTGCTATAAATTTGTCTGTTTTAAGTAGTGTTCATAAATCCATTCAATCCATAGTGTATTTTGGTTAGTGTACATCTCCATAGCCTCTTGCTCATCAATACCCTTTGCATTGTAGTAGTAAAAACGATACCCAGCCTTGCTTTCTTTTATGAGATAACAACATCACTCCTTTTAATTCTAGATTTCTCAAAGTTTTTAGTTACACCAAACATAAGAAGGACTTCATAATTTTATCCATCTCCTTGATAGCTTTCACTGCTTTTTCTAAGGTTTAGACTTGAGGCTAGAGCATTGAGCAAATAAATTGAGAGCATGCATCATAATATTAATAGAGTAGACGTCAGCTTCGCATAGAAGTAGATGATCATCTGCTTATATAATAAAGGTGAGATTGCTTGATTTACAAAGATGATGATATTTGAATCCCCCATTTAATGTTATGAGCTTAGTTAAGAGCCTAGAAAAATCCTCTATAACTAGAGTAAATAAATATGGAGATAAAGGATCTCCCTATCAAATGCCTCTAGCTGGTTTGAATGGTATGGTAGGATCACCATTGACAAGAATACTCAAAGAGGAGGTTTGTATTTAAACCATGATCAGTTACATTAGATAAGTAAGGAGATGAATAGCCTCAAGACAAATTGTTATAAAGTCTTATCTAATAGTATCAAATGCTTTAAAGAAATCAATCTTTAGTAAGCAACTTTCGATTATTTTACCTGAATTAAAAAAATTTTCAACTCTTGAACCAGTAGAATATGATCTCTAATGTTTCTACCAGGCTTAAAGGTACCTTAAGCATGATTGATAATGTCCAATAAGGCCAATTTAAGCTGTTCAGCTAGAATCATCGATATCACTTTTTAGATAGTTTTGCAGCATGATATTAGCCGAACGTCATTCATGGTAGTGGATCAATGCTTCTTGGGGACTAAATAAATGTAGTGTGATTTATTTCTTACAAAATTTTGTTGACCTAAAGAACTTCTGAGCAATCTCTATAAGCATATCACCAGTAATGTCCCATGTATGCTGGAAGAACAAAACAATAAAGCCATCAAGGCCTAGGGATTTACAGGGATGCAAATTGAATAGAACCCTTTTGATATCATGAACCATTCATAGTTTCTAACTCGAGGTTATATTTAAATAAGTATTAACAAGACCAGAGAAACCCACCATACCAGTTATAACATTAAATAATTTGAACAGATCTCCCATAGATTTAAATCTAGAGATTTTTTTAATCATATACAAGTGGTCAAACTTCAAGTTTTCTCTGAAGTGAACAAGAGTTCTGTGTAGTTTCTTCCTCACAAGCAAGGTCCCTTGTTAATTATTAGCTAATTGAGTAGTTGACTTGTAGAGTGAAGATCAAGTAGATCTATTTGCATTAAAAAGTTTGAGAGCACCTAAGTGAGGCCTGTGTGAAATCTTCTACTACTCTCTGCTTCTGATGAATTGAGAAAATAGTTAAAATCCCCAGTTACAAGCCATAGGTTTTGTATGCCTTATTGTAACAGTTATATCCCCCTTCAAAATTTATCTCTTTGGAAATTAAAATTTTAGGCACACAGTAGTGTAAGGTTAAACCCCTTATTTAGCTAGTTCATGTGGCAGTGAAAGTGCATCAACTGTTTAGATACTTAAAGAATAGTCACTATAACTATATCAATATAATTTGAGAACAGCTTTCAATTACTACCCAAAAATCAAGGACCAAGAATTCTGAGAGGGTCCTTTATTTTAATTTCAAGCATGCTTAGTAAAACTAGTTCTTGTCCCTCATCACCTCCTTCAACATTGATTTTTTAAAAGGCTCGTTCAACCTTCTTATGTTCCAAACTAAGATAGACATAGATTAGGGCGGGCTGGAGGGGGGGTCTCATATAGATTATTTTTTACCCTTTTTACTAGTGAACCTGCTCCTCTTAGTCTGTACTATAAATTGCTCATTATCAAGTTTATTAGATCATAATCATTTAATTCATGACTTTCTTGTTATCCTTCAATCTCCTGTTCATTACTACCCTCATAGATAATAGGACCATTTCCTTGTACATCTAAATAATGAGCCAAACCAATAACAATTCCACCATTCTCAGCTAAAAGATTATCCAATGATTGGTGAAAGGATTATTAATTGCACACTACTTAAGTCTATATTGTGGTAAACTTGAGGTACAGTTATTGTGCAAAGATTCAAGGGGGTCTGCTATTATATTTATTAAGGTATCAGGGATAGTATCTAGCTTTCCACTAACGGTAGGGATATAGTACAATGGTTCATCTATGATAAAGAACTACCAATATCATTCTTTAAAAGCACTTTGCAGTCCACTTCCTTAGCATTGGTAATAGCATCATTCATTACTACCTTAGTAGGGGAAGCAACAACTAATTTATCAATAGCATTACCACCATCCTTACTTTTTGCATCTGCTGCTCGGTGTTTGTCTTTAACAAAATCAATAGGAACTATATCATACACTATACTAGCAGTATCACCACTGGCATATTCAACCACTTCAACCTCAGCATTAACAACTAATTTATCAATACAAGCAACATTTCCTTACTCTTTACTTCCACTACGCAATGGCTATCATTAACAACCTCAATAGAAATTAAATCAAATCCTACTCTAGCAACATCAACACTGGCACTTTCAACTAAATCAACCCCACTATTAACAACCACCACAATATCACTTCTAAGATGAATATCTACCTCAACTAAGGTTGTTTCAAAGATAGCTCCTTGTCTTCAACTACTATACACCCCTTATCATCAACTACAATTAAGTCTAGTAACTCATCATGCCATTCAGCTATAAACATCTTGCCTATAAGCTTCCAAAATTTACTAATATTTGATGGTTTTTAAGGATATGAAAGGGAGATGATTGACTTCACTTGTTCATATTGTTATGTCATCTAAAGAATGGGAAGTGAATATGAAAGATCAGACCTTTTGGAAACTTCAATGCACATTTTAGCGTAGCATAAACTTTTCATCGTTGCAGTTTGGGAATCCATACAAATGGGTTTACCCAAAGAGCTAGCCATGTAGCTAAGATCTTCAATAGTCTAGAACTCCATCAAGACATTATGCAACTGTACCCAAATTGGAAAATTTTTGATCTATCGTCTGTCTAGGTCTCCATTTCTAGATAAAGAGAGGTTGCTCTCTGACATGCTATAAACTTGCTCCACAATCTCATTCAGGTTGCCAATATCGGCAAACTTGAATAGAATTGAACTGTTTTCTCTTAGCATGGCTTTCTCAAGGCCTTTCTTCCCCTATTTTGACTTTGCCAAAGCATTGACAATTGAAAATGCAGGATGCTTAGACCAGAAGAAGCCAATCAGAGTCGGGGACCAAGCTCTAGCTCCTGCCAATAGTAGTTCAACTGGTAGAGATAATACTCCATCCTTGAGCACATTTTGATGGTGCATAAGTGTTCCCTTTTAGTTAACTATCTTTAGTTTGTTCCTCTATGCTCCAACTAGTTTAGAGGTGGTCGAAGCCTTGTCAGCTTTTCCTTAATTGCTAAGGATTTTGTCAGTTTCAGTTGCCAAATGAGACATTAACATTTCCTTAGATAGCACAGGAAAATTGACTTTGGATAAGGAGGGTGTACCTATATCGGTGCTCGAAAAGAGGGTCGGAGGGTCAGCCATTGAGGCTGGAGCCTTAGTGGCAGAGGAGCTAGGTCAAAGGAGACATCTAAGATAGGGTTCAAAAGAGGGGGAAATGAAGGGCAGAAGGGTAAATTTGGGTGATAAAGTGGAGAGTGGGTAGAGGTTTTGGTGTATAAGAGAGAAGGTAAAAAGAAAAAAAATAGTCATCAAATCCTATGACAAGATTAATGGAAGCAAATATGAAGGGAATGAAAAACAAACTTAAACATTAGGAGATGCCTAATAATCACACATTTTGCTCCAATTTTCTAGAGACATCCATTTTGGAACATGTTTCTTTGCCTCCTCATCTGAAGGAAAATATTTGTACTAGGATCCCTGGTCCTTTGCTTCATAGTGAAGTGACACAATTTAAAAAACCAGGGTTGTTGATATCAACAATATCCATCTTCATCCCTAAATAACACATAAAAATGTAATTAATGTTAAAATAGTGAAATAATATTGCATATCATTAAATAAATTGAAAATTTACCGAAATTTTATCCAAAGCATTCTCTAACAAGTTTTCTTGCTTTAACTGTTTGGCATGCTTTATGTAAGATAACTCAGTTTTGGCAATTACCCCTAACTCATTAGACAACTTTGCTTATTGAACTTTGTCTAAAAGACCTTGTGAAGTGTCAATATAAATTGACAACTTGTTTATAATTGCAACATTCAATCATTGCAGCTCACAACCTCCAGTTATACCTCTACCTTTTTTTTTCTGATGTTAATATTGGAACCTAACAATAAATGAATGATGATAAGATAATAAACATTAAACATGTAAATAAATATTTAAGCATAAGTCCATATGTAGGCGATAAAGATTAAAAAACCTATAGATCCCTCTGTACTACTTAAGGCAGATAAAGGTTGTTACTAACTGGCTTTGTTGGTGGATGAGGTTGATTGTTGTTGTTGGCTAGGATTTGATTGATTTTATTGTTATTGGGTAGGAACAATTTCGATCCTTGCCACCTTCTTCCCTTTGTTTCTACTAAGTGTCATTACATTGGATATTTATAAATCAAACATCAACAATCAGCATTATCATAACTCAAACATGAATAATCCACATTAATGTAACTTAAACATTAACAATACTCAATCATCAAAAATCTGCATTAACATAACTCAATCATTAATAATCCATATTATACTATCCAAGTGGATTATAAAACACATCATCCATATTATATGTGGATTTCTTATGTTACTAGTCCAAAATTATGAATTGTGGTTGACATACTAAGTTTGAAATCATAACATAACCAAGGTAAGTGGCATTGTTAAACCATATGAAGTGAGGAAGGGTGATGCGAGCATGACCATGATATTTTGCAAGTGAAATAGTGCCAAAGATGAGCTAGTAATACCGGGGGGATCAATAACAAGATCAAGAGTTAAGAAGTTCAAAGAAGTACTTCAATCCTATTTGGGCCGAATTATTGATGTCATGGAATCTCAAGAGACAGCGAGGACTAATGACAAGATAACTAATCAAGTTGGACGGAATGAGCAAGAAGACTTTCCTTCTTATTTAATTAATTACTTTATGTTGGAAGCATAACTTTCGACAGCCTACTACATGTGTCTTGGGCTTGTTTAAAACTTTTAGGTTTAATGGGTTGTATGTTTGAAATATTAGTTTGGGCTTTAATTATTTTGGTGAAAGGCCTATGTTTAAAGGCCTTTTACGTAGTTAGGATTTCTTTTTTTAAGAGTTACTTCATAATAAACATTGTTTAGGGTTATATTGGATGAATAACAAATTCTTAAGGGGGGTTTATTGTCATCTTTTATTGCATCAAGAATATAATTCTTATAAAGGTAAATACTTGTGGCGAATTTCTATTCTTGTTTTCAAATTAACCTTATTATACATATTGTCTTTCGTATAATTGATTAGGGGTTCATTAGGGTTATTACTATTATTTTCCATTAAAACTCAAAATTAGGGTTCATCTTATTATTGTGCTTTCCGAAAAAAATCGGTAGCTACACAAGAACAAAACATTGCTACAATAAAAAAATGAAAAAAAAATTAATAGCTAGATAAGGAGAAAAACATTGCTATAATAAAAAAAATAAAAAATTAGTTGCAAAAGAAAATCTTTAGAGTTGGCGTGATTATAGGATTTTTTTTACTGGCTTCCTATTTTGTTTAGTGTCTTTACATCTTCACTTTTAAGTTGATTTTTCCATAAGGGAATTTTCAATTCCTGCATTTATGCATTAGTTTCATCATTTTCTTTCATTCTAAGCTTCTACTTTTTTATCTCTTATTGTTTCTTTTTGTTACCATTTGCAACATAATTAACAAATTGGTTCTTCTTAATTTAAATTATGTACTTTTATTAGGCATCATACATCTTTTCCTCTTATGTGTCCATTATGTCTTCATTCATTTCGGTATACTTGCTTCTAGATTCGTGTTCATCTTCTTTCTTAGGTATTTTAATTGCATTCCTAAATCTTGATTTGTAATTTGTGCATTACCTTGATTGGAAACTAAATTCTGAAGTGCAATTGAGGACATCAAGTATAAGTGGAAAGAGGCTTGAGTGTGTAAGCTTAAAAGAGGGAAAAAGCAAATTTTGAGTGAAACAAGAATAGAGTATCATCTTTTTAGTGAAACACATAAGAGAATCATTTGTGAGGTTATACTTTATTACTAACCATTTTTCTTGTTTTGTAAGAATGGCCAGTAGAAGGGATGGAAAAGAAATATTACATGAGAAGGACGACAATGTGCCTGATTTGAAAGTGATGTATAAGGCATTCATGAATGAGTTTAAGAAATTATCTCAAACTTGATGTGATGGATAAGAAGGATGACAATGGATGAGATGGATGAGAGAATAATAAAACCAGTAGAATCCAAAACCATAGTAGATCAATTGAAAGTCATAGGAATCGTGAGGAAGAATTCGAAAGAATGTATCACAAGTATGAAGATGAAGTGCAATCCGTAAGGGGTAATGTAAAGAGGGAAGAAAAAGTGGAGAGAAAAAATAGCAACGTTAATGACATCAAGATAAAAATTTCATCCTTCAAAGGTAGGAATGATGTTGAAGTATACTTAGAATGGGAAGGAAAGGTGGATATGATTTTTTCTTTTCATAACTATTCTGAAGATAAGAAAGTGAGATTAGCACCAGTGGAATTCTCTACTTATGCATTAGTTTGGTAGGATTAATTGGTAAAGAATAGGAGGAGGAATAGGGAACCAACTATATCTATTTGGGAAGAGATGAAGAGAGTGATGAAGAAGAGGTTTATACCACCTTATGACTATAGAGAGTTGTACCAACAAGGAGATGGAGATAATATTGATTAAAGTTAAGACAAAAGAAGTAATATTGATTAAAGTTAAGACAAAAGAGGAGGAAGAGGTAACAATGGCTTAGTTCATAGGTGGATTGAACAGGGAAATTGCCAATATGGATGAATTGCAACATTATGTAGAGATGAAGGACTTAGTGAACATTGCCATGAAGGTGGAGAGACAACAAAAACAAGGCAGCAAAGTCTTTCTCAAACTCCAGTAGCAATTGGAATCCAAAATGGAGCAAAAATGAAGATAAGAAGAGGGAGCACTATATGGATTCCAAAGAGAAAAGGAGCGAAATAAACAAAGACAAGGAGAGGAGTACTTCAATTCAAAAGGTTACCACTGATTCATCCTCTAAACCTTCTAAACATATAGATATTAAGTGCTTTAAATGTCAAAGGCATGGTCATTATGCATCTAATTTTCCTAACGAGAAGAATATGTTTATTAAGGGTGGTAAAATTGTTTCTAAATCTAATGATGGTAATGAGTCTGATGGTAGTGATTTAAGGATACCACCTTTGGAAGATTTTTTTGACATTGATGAGAATGTCGCGTATGCTGTGAAGGGTGAATCTTTAGTTGCTAGACATGCATTGAACTTGAATGTGAATGAAGATAGCCTAGAACAAAGGAAGAATATATTTCACACGAGATGCTTAGTAGGTGAGAAAGCTTATAGCATGATTATAAATGGGGGTAGTTGCAGTAATATGGCTAGTATTACTTTGGTAGAGAAGTTAGGGTTAAAATGTGATAAACACCCTAATCCATATAGACTAAAATGGTTGAATGAAAGTGGTAAAGTTAAAGCTACTAAGTAGGTAGTTATTGCATTCTCTATTGGTAGATTTACAAATGAAGTTATATGTGATGTTATACCTATGCAAAATGGTCATATATTGTTGGTAGGCTATGGAAATTTGATAGGCGTGTTATGCATGATGGGTATATGAATAGGAATTCTTTTATGTATAATGGGCGGAAAGTTACCTTGCTCCTTTATTACCCAAAGAAGCATACCTTGAATAATTAAAAGTTCAACAATCATCAAACAAGGATTCAGGTATTGAGGTGAAAAAGAATGAAGAGAAAAGAGTTTATGAGAGAAAAGAATAAAAATAAAAGCCCAATGGTGAGTGACTGCACAAATAAGGAAAAGAAAGTGGGATGTGTAGGAGAGATGAAGCTAGTAAGTAAAAAGAAAGAAAAGAAAGTGAAAAATGAGCGAAGGAAAATTGATAGGAGTGAAAAAGATAAGACACAATCATATTTTTGACAAAAAAGAGAGTTAAAGAGTGCATACTTAGGCAAGAGAGCTTTAATTTTGATTCAGTTTAAGGAAACCTTGTTTACTAACAATGACCATGACACAAATTTGCCTAGTGTGTTTATGACCTTGTTGTAGGGTGATTGGGTTTAGGTGCATGTAAAAAGGAAAGGTTTTTATAGCAAAGGAATTCAAAACTTGATGTAATGGTTGATGGACTATTCCAAGTGTTGGAACACGTCAATGTCAATGCATACAAGATAGACTTGCTAGGTGCATATAATGTTAGTGCTACTTTTATTGTTTCTGACTTATCTCCTTTTCACTTTGATTCAGATTCGAGGACGAATCCTTTTGAAGAGGGAGGGGATGATGCGAGTATGACTGTGGTACTTTGTAAGCGAAATAGTGCCAAAGATGAGCTAGTAATGTCAGACAGACCAATAACAAGATCAAAAGCTAAAAAGTTCAAAGAAGCACTTAAATACTTTATGGGTCGAATTCTAGATGGCATGGAATCTCAAGAGACAATGAAAGCTAATGACAAGATAACTAATCAAGTTGGGTGGAATGAGCAAGAAGACTTTCCTTCTTATTTAATTAATTATTTTACACTAGAAGCATAACTTTCGGCAGCCCACTACTTGTGTCTTAGGCTGTTTAAAACTTTTAGGTTTAATAGGTTGTATTTTTGAAATATTAGTTTGGGCTTTAATTAGTTTGGTGAAAGACCTATGTTTAAAGATCTTTTACGTAGTTAGGGTTTTTTTAGAGGTATAAATACATCATAATAAACATTGTTTAGGGTTAGATTAGATGAACATCAAATTCTTAAGGGAGGATTTCTTATCTTCTTCTATTGTATCAAGAATATAATTCTTATCAAGTTAAACACTAGTGGCAAATTTCTATTCAAGTTTTTAAATCAACCTTATTATACGTATTTTCTTTCATATAATTAATTGGGGGTTCGTTAGGGTTGGGGATTTCTTCTTGTTCATATTCTATCTAAAGTGTGTGTTTAAGGGGTTTCAGGTTCTTTAGCCTTGGGGTTCCGCTTCAAAGGGTCGTCTCGCTGTGACTCTTAGGTTCGTGGAATATTTCACATATAAGCCTCAACAAAGTTGCATTATAGGTTTTCAGCCTATATACCATCTAAGTGGTTACAAAACACATCATTCATAAGAGATCAAACTCATTCCATATGCAGTAAACACTTATATAAGTCATACATCTAGTTATCAATGATTCTAACAATATTCCAAACAACAACACACAAAATCAAGACCTCCCCTGCATTCGCACAAAACTCAAACACAAATTCTTCTCTATTAAAGGAAAACATAAAAACTGAACAAAAGTTGAACGACCTACCTGGACGGACAGACAATTGTAGACAGTAGATGATGAACGTGAAACTCTAAATAACATAATGATAGGACAATATAAGCACACTTATATTATGAAACTTTCTAATGCTAAAGTTTAATCTATTAAAAATTAAGACCATTTGAAAGTTAATGATGCTATATCAATTTGGAACATATTCGTAAGTACATTTAAATAAATGGAAATTATATCATTTCTAGCCTTTTAAGTATATGATTTATTAAATGTTCATTTGAATTACTTTCTTTATTAATTAATGTATAGTTATAAGTACATGATTCTATCCGCTTTTTAAAATTATATCTGATCTCATGTATTTTAATTAATTATGAAGGTTAAACATGAATTTTCAAAAGATATAATTTTAGTTAACTGCTACTCTAACTTGCATGTTTTTAAACTACGGAGGACAACTGTATCTTTAAACTCTATAAATTATAATATCTCAGACAAACTTATTATATATTACGAAAAATTCTCATTAGCGTAAAGATTTTAAACCCCCTTACAATGTGAATCATTCATGATACTTGTCTCCTTGTGGTCAAGATCCTCCATTTTGAAGTAGTACCCTTTTTTAAGGTTTTCAAGATATTTACTAAATCCTCGTAGGAATGATACTACGAGGTCACCCATTTTGTTTTCTTTTCTTTCATTTTCTTGTTGTAAAGTAACAACCCATTTTGTGATTCTATATATTAGTTGTAGTAATTGAGTGAAATTTAAATTTTGGGTCATAGTTATTTACTAGACATATCTTGGCATCTTATTTTTTTTGCTCCTTATAAATTATGAATTAGACGAGAGTGCATAGTTATTTAATGAGCAGATAGGATTATATAACAATGAAGGCTCTATAGAATAGGACGCATGAACCAAGATTATTTGATTGATAATTTTGGTAGTTTTGATTAGTTATTGCAAAATGAAATAATGTTCACGATTTAAAATGTAGTTTACTTAATTTTTATTACCTTTTTTAGTTGATTCCAATACTAAAGAAAATTGTTTTTACTATATGCTATATATACATATTGACTGCGGTTTTCTCAACCATAATATTACGAACTCTAAGAAAGTGAACCTATCACTTTGTATAAGTGTAATGATAATTCGAGTATCATTCCTGCAAGGATTTAGTAAGTAGTAACCTTTTTGAAGGTTTTCAAGATATTTGCCTCCTTATGTTCAAGAACCAGTTTCACTTTATAAAATTTTATTTATTAGATAAATTCATTCCTTTGACCTAGTTTTAGGATAAGGTAACTTATTTAACCATTTAATTTGATTTTGTCCCCACTTGTACACATCGTCATGAATCATGTCTAGGAAACCATCTGGGCAAACTTAGCTTATATATATATTGGAACTCTCAATTACGGAATTTTTACTTATTATCAATGTTCCATTTAGAAGAGTATAATCGAAGTGTAGTGTCGAACAATTGGGTGTAATTGTTGAATTATAGGACAATGAACTAAATGGAGTCAGTGATACTGATCATGCTATTATGAAAAAAATGCTAGAGGTGCTCAATTGGGTGAAATGTTTGAATTAAATCATGCTATACTTAAAAATCCAATGGTGTTTTTCGTAGCAGCGTAAATGGTTGGTTTACTTCTCGACATGCTTCGTTTGCTCTGGTCTTCTTCTTCGAACACATTTGACATGGTGCTGGGAGCTTCTGTGGTTACTTTTTAAATAGTAAGGTCTTCTCTATACACCAGAGCCTTTTCCATTGATTAATCAATACTATTGTTAACTTTTACATTTCACAATTTTTGGCTCTATCCTATGAACTCTTTAGTAATAGTCTTTCACGCATGAGATTATCTCTACAATAACAATATTTAATTATGAATATTAGTTTAATAGTTAACCCTATTAGTCCATTCTTGCAAGAAGAGTAGGGGCATAATTTTCGGCTTGTTAATTGAGATAAGATTTCCTTGTTTAACTGATAATCTTTTGCTATCAATGGGAAATTTTTCTCATTTTAAATTTAAAATGGAGGTGATTAAATTGGCACCAATGATTTAATCAAATTTACACATTTTAATAAATTTAATAAACTTTTTGTTAATTAACCCAAACTTATTCGAATTGTTAAAAATAAAGTCGTTTTAAAGATATTATATGCAGAAACAATTCAAATCCAATAAAATACTACTAATTTGTCATAAACAATTCAAACAAAATTTAAAAAAGTTCTAATAAAACTTTCATTGCCAAGTTGTAGGCCGTACTTAAACAAACTTCCTAATCCATTAAGAAGCTTTAATCAGCCCATTCTGGATGCATTAGATAAGCCACCATCTTCATTATTATCACAACAAAGATTCACCATCCACTCCACAACACACAGAGAGAAAACACAAAACCTAGCAAAAAACAACACCTAAATACAACAATATCACCATTAATAGAAAAATTACTAGCAAAAAACAACACCTAAATACAACAATATCACCATTAATAGAAAAACTAGAGTGCAAAGGATGAACCACATACCTTAAACGATGACATCAAAGATGAAGAAATGAAAAAGATATGACAATGACATGTGATGGAAGAAGAAAAATGAAGATGAAGGGGAAGATGAGGAATAACAAGGAGGAAGGCTTTGTTGTTTTTGTTTAAAGTGAAATGAAAACAACATCATTTGTTATGGAACAAACGATGTAATTTTTGTGTTATTTTTTAAATGTTTCAACATTAGCGACGATTGCAAAAAACATCGCCAAATGTTAGAAAATCATCGCCTATTCTATTCATGTATATATATTTTTATATTTGCCAAATTTTTTGTAATATATGATTTCTACAAAATTGATACAAATTATATATATTAAATAGAGGTTTGTGACACCAGATAAAATTGTCAAATCATTATTTTAAAGGAGATTAATAAAAAGTATAAATTTATGTAATATAAATTAATTTTATGTTTTAAGTTTTATAAATTTTTGACATGGCATTGTTGTTAGCTAATTTTATTTTTAGACTTCCAATCATTGTAAATAATATTAAATTTGATTCTTAAGATTATGATATTAATATTTATTATTGATTTCCATTTTTAACCATATTGAAATTATTTTTAAATTTTACTGCAATAAATATAATTATATATGGTAATTAATATAATGTTATATGAATGTATAGATAACAATGGTAACTAGTATAATGATTTATAAATATGTAAATGACGGATAAATTTTCTCATATCTTACTTATATAATATATTAGTATATTTAATCGTAAATCTTTATTTATTATATAAAAATTTGGTACCGTTATATGATATTTATATATTATATATAATTCTATTGCCAAAGGTCAAGCCAAATGGTAACAGGCCAACATTTAGCGATGGTTTTTCTTCCAAATTAATTGAAAACAATGTCATTTTGTTTGACAACAAATGACGTCATTTTCTTATAGTTATTAACACTAAAATGAAGTCTTCATTTTAGTATTAGTCGTTGTATTTCCTCTTAGTTCATCTTTGAAAAGCCTCATCTCCTATATTGTCTTTGTTTCCTATGTTGTGTCGTCACCATTAAAGAAGCAGCATGTCCTCTATTGGTACTATTCTTCTTTTTTGTTTTGAAGAACCCTCCTCGTTGTGTTCTGTTTTCAATTAATGTTCTGCTTGTGGTGTATGAGTTTTCATTGGTGTTTGTGTTTGGAAGATGGTGAATTGTGTTTCTATGCTGGTTGCATATAACTTGACTTATTTTCCACATTCCCTGCTTGTTTGAGAAAAACATGCTAACTGTTTTATAAAAGGTCTATTAAAGTATTTAACTTTTGCATGGGTTGTTTATGTACTTCACTGTGCCTTCAATTCTAATACAATAGCTCTCTCCATATAAGAGTAGTGACTTTAGAGGAAGGTACACTTAATTATATGTCCCCTAAATATAGTACATACACACAAAATTCTCAACCTCATCGTATGTAGTCTGTAACATCCCATCACCGATTAGATGGGTACAGTTCATTGCATTCATATGTGGCATGTTCATGCATTATTAGTTATGTATAATTGGATAATTGAGCAA
>JAOSBN010168019.1:0-20964 GCA_027563595.1 Erythroxylum suave | reverse complement strand
GAAATGGACTTTCATCAGTAATTTGCAATGGTATATTTTCAGTCGGTAATTTTCCATCTCTAATTCTTGTTTTTCTTATAGTGCATAGTTTGCTAATCTATCATTTTTTCCACGGCCCAATACTTGGGCTTTACCCTCGGATTGGGTGCACTTAACAGTTCGTTTGATCTGTGGCACCATTAAGAATGAGAGTGTGCAAGAGTTGTGAGATTAAAGGAGTTGAGTCTAAAGTCACCTTCTTTACCGACGGACATCTTATACCATCGCTAAATTCCGTCGCTAAATTTGCTAGGATGATTTCCCTCCATATTTAGCAATGGATGTTAGTACCGTCGTAAAAATGAAAATTTTCCCATCAACTTTACCAAAGAAAATCAATTTTTCGTCGGCAATTTGTAACAGTATATTTTTCATCGATAATTTTTCGTCATTAAAACCGTCTTCTTTACCAACGGAAATCTTATACCATCGCTAAATTCCTTCGTCAAAATTGTTGGGATGATTTCCGTCCATATTTAGTGACAGATGTTAGTACCATCGTTAGCGAAATTTTTCCCGCCAACTTTACCAACCGAAATTGACTTTCTGTCGGTAATTTGCAACGTCATATTTTCGGACAGTAATTTGTCGTCGCCAATTCTTGCTTTTCATGTAGCACATAATCCGTTAACCTATCATTTTTTCGACGGCCCAGTACTTGGGCTTTCGAGGGTGCACTTAATAGTCTGCATGATTTCTGGCACCATTAAGAATGAAAGTGTGCAATAGTTGTGAGATTAAAGGAGTCGAGTCTAAAGCCGGGTTCTTTACCAACGGACACATTATACCATCGCTAAATATGCTAGGATGATTTCACTCCATACTTAGAGATGGATGTTAGTAGTATCACTAAACAAAAAATTTTCCATCAACTTTACCAACGGAAGTGGACTTTCTGACAGTAATTTGCAACGGTGAATTTTCCGTCGGTAATTTTCCATCCCTAGTTCTTGCTTTTCTTGTAGTGCATAATCTACTAACCTATCACTTTTGCCACATCCAAATACTTAGGCTTTACCCTTGGATTGGGTCCACTAAACAGTTTGCTTAATCTATGGCACCCTTAAGAATAAGAGTGTGCAAGAGTTGTGAGATTAAAGGAGTTGAGTCTAAAGCCACCTTCTTTACCAACGGACATCTTATGCCATCGCTAAATTTTCTAGGATCATTTCCCTCCATATTTAGTGAAGGATGTTAGTACCATTGCTAAACGAAAAATTTTCTATCAACTTTACCAATGGAAATGGACTTTCATCAGTAATTTGCAATGGTATATTTTCAGTCGGTAATTTTCCATCTCTAATTCTTGTTTTTCTTGTAGTGCATAGTTTGCTAACCTATCATTTTTTCCACAGCCCAATACTTGGGCTTTACCCTCGGATTAGGTGCACTTAACAGTTTGTTTGATCTTTGGCATCATTAAGAATGAGAGTGTGCAAGAGTTGTGAGATTAAACATTAAAGGAGTTGAGTCTAAAGCCGCCTTCTTTATCAACGGACATCTTATATCATCGCTAAATTCCATCGTTAAATTTGCTAGGATGATTTCCCTCCATATTTAGCAATGGATGTTACTACCATCACAAAACGAAAATTTTCCCAACAACTTTACTAATGGAAATCGATTTTCTGACGGTAATTTGTAACGGTATATTTTTGCTCGGTAATTTTCTGTCACTAAAGCTGCCTTCTTTACAGATGGACATCTTATACCGTCGCTAAATTCCATTGCTAAATTTTCCAGGATGTTTCTATCCTCGAATGTTAGTACCATCGCTAAATGAAAATTGTCCCACCAACATTACCAACAAAAATGGACTTTTCGTCGGTAATTTGCAACGATATGTTTTCTGTAGGTAATTTTCCGTCACTAATTGTTGCTTTTCTTGTAGTACACAATCTGCTAACCTATCATTTTTTCCACTACCCAATACTTGGGGTTTACCCTCAGATTGGGTGCACATAATAGTCTCGTTGATCTATGGCACCATTAAGAATGAGAGTGTGCAAGAGTTGTGAGATTAAAGAAGTTGAGTCTAAAGCCACCTTCTTTACCAAAGGACTTTCTATTGGTATTTTTCAACGGTATGTTTTCTGTCGGTAATTTTTCATCGCTAATTCTTGTTTTTCTTGTAGTGCATAATTTGCTAACCTATCATTTTTGCTACTAACCAATACTTGGGATTTACCCTCGGATTGGGTGCATTTATCAGTCTGCTTCAACTGTGGCATCATTAAGTATGAGAGTGTGCAAGAGTTGTGAGATTAAAGGAGTTGAGTCTAAAGCGGCATTCTTTACCAACGAACATCTTATACCATCGCTAAATTTGCTGGGATGATTTCTCTACATATTTAGCGATGGATGTTAGTAGCATCGCTAAACAAAAAATTTTCCATCAACTTTACCAACGGAAGTGGACTTTCTACCGGTAATTTTCAACGATATATTTTCCATCGCTAATTTTTCGTCCCTAATTCTTGCTTTTCTTCTAGTGCATAATCTACTAACCTATCATTTCTGCCACGACCCAACACTTGGGCTTTACCCTCGGATTAGGTGCACTTATCAATCTTCTTGATCTACAGCACCACTAAGAAAGAGAGTGTGCAAGAGTTGTGAGATTAAATAAGATGAGTCTAAAGCCTCCTTCTTTACCGACGGACATCTTATACCATCGCTAAATTTGCCGGGATGATTTCCCTCAATATTTAGTGACGAATGTTAGTACCATCGCTAAACGAAAAATTTCCCATCAACTTTACCAATGGAAATCAATTTTTCGTCGGCAATTTGTAACGATATATTTTTGATCGGTAATTTTCTGTCACTAAAGCAGCCTTCTTTACCAACGGAAATCTTATACCATCGTTGAATTTGCCAGGATGATTTCCATCAATATTTAGTGACGGATGTTAACACCTTCGCTAAATGACAATTTTCCCGTCAAGTTTACTAACAGAAATGGACTTTCGTCTGTAAATTGCAACGGCATATTTTTCGTCCACAATTTTTCGTCGCTAATTCTTGCTTTTCTTATAGTGCATAATCTGCAAACCTATTGTTTTTGCAATGACTCAATATTTGGGCTTTTCCCTCGGATTGGGTGCACTTAACAGCCTGCTTGATCTGTGGCACCATTAAGAATGAGAGTGTGCTAGAGTTGTGAGATTAAAGGAGTTGAGTCTAAAGTTGCATTCTTTACCGACGGACATCTTATACCATCGCTAAATTTGTCGAGATGATTTCCCTCCATATTTAACGACGAATGTTAGTACCGTCGATAAACGAAAAATTTCCCATCAACTTTACCAACGGAAATGGACTTTCATTTGTTAATTTGCAACTTTTCTGTCGCTAGTTCTTGCTTTTCTTGTAGTGAATATTTTGCTAACCTATCGTTTTTACCATAGGTCAATACTTGGGCTTTACCCTCGGATTGGTTGCACTTAACAGTCTGCTAGACCTGTGGCAACATTAAGAATGAGAGTGTACAAGAGTTGTGAGATTTAAGGAGTTGAGTCTATAGCCGCATTCTTTACAAACGAACATCTTATACCATTGCTAAATTTGGTAGGATGACTTCCCTCCATATTTGGTGACAGATGCTAGTACCGTCGTTAAACAAAAAATTTTCCATCAACTTTACCAATGGAAGTGGACTTTCTGTTAGTAATTTGCAACGGTGTATTTTCCATCGGTAATTTTACGTCCATAATTCTTGCTTTTCTTATAGTGCATAATTTTCTAACCTATCGTTTTTGCCACAACCCAATGCTTGGGCTTTACCCTTGGATTGGGTGCACTTAACAGTCTGCTTGATCTGTGGCACCGTTAAGAATGAGAGTGTGCAAGAGTTGTGATATTAAAGCAGTTGAGTCTGAAGCTGCCTTCTTTACCGACAGACATCTTACACCATCGCTAAATTTCGTCGCCGAATTTGCTAGGATGATTTCCGTCCTAGTTTAGGGATGGATGTTATTACTGTCGCTAAATGAAAATTTTGCTGTCAACTTTACCAACAGAAATGGACGTTCTGTCGGTATTTTGCAATGGTATATTTTCTGTCCGTAATTTTTCGTTGCTAATTCTTGCTTTTCTTGTAGTGCATAATCTGCTAACAAGTAGTTTTTGCCATAGCACAATACTTGGGCTTTACCCTTGGATTTCCTGCACTTAACAATCCACTTAATCTGTGGCTCCATTAAGAATGAGAGTGTGCAAGAGTTGTGAGATTAAAGGATTTGAGTCTAAAGCCGCTCTCTTTACCGACAACCATATTACACCATATTTTCGGGGTGATTTCTATCGATTTTTAATGATGTATGTTAGTACCGTTGCTAAATGAAAATTTTCCAGACAATTTTACCATAAGAAATGGACTTTCCGTCGGTAATTTGTAACAGTATATTTTCCGTCAGTATTTTTTCATCGCTAATTCTTGCTTTTCTTGTAGTGCATAATCTTCTAACCTATCGTTTTTGCCACGCCTAACACTTGCACTTTGTACTCGGACTAGTTGCACCTAACAATCTGCTTGATTTGTGGAACCATTAGGAATGAGCTTGTGCAAGAGTTGTGAGATTAAAGGAGTTGAGTCTAGAGCTGCCTTCTTTGTTGATGGACACCTTATACCATCGCTAAATTCCATCGTTAAACTTGCAAGGATGATTTCCCTCCATATTTCCCACCAACTTTACCAACAGAAATCGATTTTTCGTTGGTAATTTTTAACGGTATACTTTTTGTCAATAATTTTCCGTCATTAAAGCTACCTTCTTTACCAAAAGAAATTTATATGATCACTAAATTCCATCGCTAAATTTGCTGGGATGATTTTCGTACATATTTAGTGACTGACATTAGTACTATCACTAAACGAAATTTTTCCAGCCAACTTTACCAACCGAAATGGACTTTCCGTCGGTAATTTGCAAGGATGATTTCCATCCATATTTCCCACCAACTTTACCAATAGAAATCGATTTTTATTTGGTAATTTTTAACGGTATATTTTTTGTCAATAATTTTCCGTCACTAAAGTTGCCTTCTTTACCAAAAGAAATCTTATATGATCACTATATTCCATCGCTAAATTTGCTGGGATGATTTTCGTCCATATTTAGTGACAGACATTAGTACTATCACTAAACAAAATTTTTCCCGCCAACTTTACCAACCGAAATGGACTTTTCGTCGGTAATTTTTAATCGTATATTTTTCATCGATAATTTCCTGTCACTAAAGCCACCTTTTTTACCAATGGAAATCTTATACCATCGCTAAATTCCATTGTTGAATTTGTCGGGATGATTTCCGTCCATATTTAGTGATAGATGTCTGTACCGTCGCTAAAAGAAAAATTTCCTATCAACTTTACCAACGGAAATGGACTTTCTGTCGATAATTTGCAACGGTATATTTTTCGTCGGTATTTTTTCAACGCTAATTCTTGCTTTTCTTTTAGTGCATAATCTGCTAACCTATCATTTTTGCCAAGGCCCAATACTTGGGCTTTACCTCGGATATGGTGTACTTAATAGTCTGCTTGATATGTGGCACCACTAAGAAAGAGAGTGTGCAAGAGTTGTGAGATTAAAGGAGTTGAGTCTAAAGCCGCCTTCTTTACCGACGAACATCTTATATCATCGCTAAATTCCATTGTTAAATTTGCCGGGATGATTTCCCTCAATATTTAGCGACGGATGTTAGTGCTGTCGCTGAATGAAAATTTCCCATCAACTTTACCAACGGAAATCAATTTTCCGTCGGTAATTTCTAACGGTATATTTTTGGTCGGTAATTTTCTGTCACTAAAACCGCCTTCTTTACCGACAGACATCTTATAACATCGCTAAATTTTTCGGGATGATTTCTATCCATATTTAGTGACGGATGTTAGTACCATCGCTAAACAAAAATTTTTTTTCAATGGTATGTTTTCTGTCAGTAATTTTCCATCACTAATTCTTGCTTTTGTTGTAGTGCATAATCTGTTAACCTATCATTTTTACCACTACCCAGCACTTGGGCTTCACCCTCAGATTTGGTGCACTTACCAGTCTGCTTGATTTGTTGACCATTAAGAATGAGAGTGTCCAAGAGTTGTTAGATTAAAGGAGTTGATTATAAAGCTGCCTTCTTTACCAACCGACATCTTATACCAGCGTTAAATTCCATTGCTAAATTTGTTAGGATCATTTCCTTCCATATTTTGCAATGGATCTAAGTACAGTCGCTAAACGAAAAATTTCCCATCAACTTTACCACCAGAAATTGATATTTCTTAGGTAATTTGTAACGGTATACTTTTCGTCAGTAATTTTCCGTCACTAAAGCTGCATTCTTTACCGAAGGACATCTTGTACCATCGCTAAAATCCATTGCAAAATTTCCGGGATGATTTCCTACCATATTTAGTGACAGATGTTAGTACTGTTGCTAAACGAAAAATTTTACCACCAACTTTACCAACAGAAATGGAGTTTCCTTCGGTAATTTGCAAAGGTATATTTTCTGTCTATAATTTTTTGTCGCTAATTCTTGCTTTTTTGGTAGTGCACAATCTACTAACCAATCATTTTTCCCTCTGCTCAATACTTGGGCTTTACCATCGGATTGGGTGCACTTCACAGTTTGCTTGATCTGTGGCACCATTAAGAATGAGAGTGTGCAAGAGTTGTGACAATAAAGGAGTTGAGTCTAAAGTGGCATTCTTTACCGACGGACATCTTATACCATCGCTGAATTTGTTGGGATGATTTCCCTCCATATTTAGCAACGGATGTTAGTATCATCGCTAAACAAATTTCCCACCCACTTTACCAACGGAAATGGACTTTCCATTGGTAATTTGCAACGGTATATTTTCAGTCGATAATTTTCCGTCGTTAATTCTTTCTTTTCTTGTAGTGCATAATCTGCTAACCTATCATTTTTTCCACGGCCCAATACTTGGGCTTTAACCTCAGATTGGGTGCATTTAATAGTCTGCGTGATCTGTGGCATCATTAAGAATGAGAGTGTGCAAGATTTGTAAGATTAAAGGAGTTAGGTCTAAAGTCGCCTTCTTCACCGACGGACATCTTATACCATCGCTAAATTTTCTGGGAGTATTTCCCTCCATGTTTAGCAACGGATGTTAGTACTGTCGCTAATCGAAAAATTTTCCATCAATTTTACCAATGGAAGTGGACTTTCTGTCGGTAATTTGCAATGGTATATTTTCCATCAATAACTTTCCGTCGCTAATGCTTGCTTTTCTTATAGTGCATAATCTGCTAACCTATTGTTTTTGCCATGGCCCAATACTTGGGCTTTACTCTAGGATTTGGTACAGTTAACAGTCTTCTTGATCTATGGAACCATTGAGAATGAGAGTGTGCAAGAGTTGTGAGATTAAAGGTGTTGAGTCTAAAGCTGCCTTGCTTACCGACGGACATCTTATACGATCTCTAAATTTGCCGGGATGATTTCCCTCGATATTTAGTTATGGATGTTAGTGCCATCGCTAAATAAAAATTTTCCCATTAACTTTACCAACTGAAATCGATTTTTTTGTCGGTAATTTGTAACGGTATATTTTTGGTCGGTAATTTTCTCTCACTAAAATCGGCTTCTTTACCGACCTACATCTTATACCATCGCTAAATTCCATTGCTAAATTTTCCAAGATGATTTCTGTCCGTATTTAGTGACGGATGTTGGTACCGTCGCCAACTTTACCAAGGGAAACGAACTTTCTGTCGGTAATTTGCAACGGTATGTTTTCTGTCTGTAATTTTCCGTTACTAATTCTTGCTTTTGTTGTAGTGCATAATCTACTAACCTATCACTTTTGCCTCTGCCCAATACTTATTCTTTACCCTCGGATTGGGTGCACTTAACAGTCTACTTGATCTGTGGCAACATTAAGAATGAGAGTGTGCAAGAGTTGTGAGATTAAAGGAGTTGAGTCTAAAGCTGCCTTCTTTACCGACGGACATCTGATACCATCGCTAAATTCCATCACTAAATTCGACGAGATGATTTCCCCCCATATATAGTGACAGATGTTAGTACCGTCGTTAAATGAAAAATTTCACATCAACTTTACCAACTGAAGTTGATTTTTCGTCAATAATTTGTAATCGTATATTTTTCGTCGGTAATTTTCTTCCACTAAACCCGCCTTCTTTACTAATGGAAATCTTAAACCATTGCTAAATTCCATCACTGATTTCCTGTCAACTTTACCAATGGAAATGGACTTTCAGTTGGTAATTTGCAGCGGTATATTTTTAATCGGTAATTTTTCGTTGCTAATTCTTGCTTTTCTTGTAGTGCATAATCTACTAACCTATCATTTTTTCCAGGACGAAATACTTGGGCTTTACCCTCAGATTGGGTGTGCTTAATAGTATGCCCGATCTGTGGCTCCAATAAGAATGAGAGTGTGCAAGAGTTGTGACATTAAAGGAGTTGAGTCTAACGCCGCCTTCTTTACCGACAAACATCTTATACCGTCGTTAAATTCCATTGCTAAATTTGCCAGGATGGTTTCCCTCCATATTTACTGACAGATGTTAGTACCGTCCCTAAACAAAACTTTTCCCATCAAAGTTACCAACAGAAATCGATTTTCCATCGAAAGATTTCCAGGGTGATTTCCTTCCATATTTAGCGACGGATGTTAGTACTATTACTAAACGAAAATTTTCCTACCAACTTTACCAACAGAAATCATCGGTAACTTGCAACGTTATATTTTCCTTCATCGCTAATTTTTTCTTTTCTTGTAGTGCATAATCTGCTAACCTATCGTTTTTGCTATGGCCCAATATTTGGGCTTTACCTTTGGATATGGTGCACCTAACAGTCTGCTTGATATGTGGCACCATTAGGAAAGAGAGTGTGTAAGAGTTGTGAGATTAAAGGAGTTGAGTCTAAAGCTGCCTTCTTTACCAACGGACATCTTATACCATAGCTAAATTCCATCACTAAATTTTCCGAGATAATTTCCGTCCATATTTAGTGATGCATGTTAGTACCGTTGCTAAATGAAAGTTTTCCTGCCAAATTTACCAATGGAAATGGACTTTCCATCAGTAATTTGCAAGGGTTTGTTTTCTGTTGCTAATTTTCCGTCACTAATTCTTGCTTTTGTTGTAGTGCATAATCAGCTAACCTATCATTTTTCCCACTGCTCAATACTTGGGCTTTACCCTCGGATTTGGTGCACTGATCTATGGCACCATTAACAATGAGAGTGTGCAAGAGTTATGAGATTAAAGAAGTTGAGTCTAAAGCCGCCTTCTTTACCGACGAACATCTTGTACAATCGCTAAATTCCTTTGCTAAATTTGCTGGGATGATGCCTTCTGGATCTGATATAGGTGGTCCTCAGATGATGATGCCTTCTGGGTCGGGTTCGGAAGTATCATATTTTGTAACGGATGTTAGTACTATCACTAAAAGAAAATTTTCTAATCAACTTTACCAAAAGAAATCGATTTTCTGTCGATAATTTGCAACGATATATTTTTGTTCAGCGATTTTTTGTCACTAAAGTCCCCTTCTTTACCTACTGACATCTTATACCAAAGCTAAATTCCATCGCTAAATTTTTCGGAATGATTTCTATCCATATTTAGTGATGGATGTTAGTACCATCGCTAAAGGAAAATTTTCCCGCCAACTTTACAAACGGAAATGGACTTTCTGTCGGTAATTTGCAACGGTTTATTTTCTGTCGGTAATTTTTCGTTGCTAATTCTTGGTTTTTTGTAAGGTATAATCTACTGACCTATCATTTTTGCCACTGCCCAACACTTGGGCTTTACCCTCGGATTGGGTGCACTTAACAGTCTGCTTGATCTGTGGCACCATTGCGATTCAGAGTGTGCAAGAGTTGTGAGATTAAAGGAGTTGAGTCTAAAGCTGCCTTCTTTACCGACAGACATTTTATACCATCGCTAAATTTGTCGGGATGATTTCCGTCCATATTTAGTGACAGATGTTAGTACCGTCGTTAAATGAAAAATTTCACATCAACTTTACCAACAGAAATTGACTTTTCGTCGGTAATTTGCAACGGTATACTTTCCATCGGTTAGTTTTTCGTCACTAATTCTTACTTTTCTTGTAGTGCATAATCTGCTAACCTATGATTTTTGCCATAGCCCAATACTTGGGCTTTACCCTCAAATTGGGTGCACTTAACAGTATGCTTGATCTGTGGCACCATTAAGAATGAGAATGTGGAAGATTTGTGACATAAAAGGAGTTGAGTCTAAAGCTGCCTTCTTTACCGACGAACATCTTATACCATCGCTAAATGTGTCGGGATGATTTCCCTTCACATTTTGGGGCAGATGTTAGTACCGTCACTCATCAAAATTTTTCCCATCAACCTTACCAACGGAAATCCATTTTCCGTCGGTAACTTGCAATGGTATATTTTCCATCAGTAATTTTCCGTCACTAATTGTTGCTTTTCTTCTAATGCGTAATCTGCTAACCTATCGTTTTTGCTGCGGCCTAATACTTGGGCTTTACCCTCGGATTGGGTGCTCTTAATATTATACTTGATCTCTGACACCATTAAGAGTGAGAGTGTGCAAGAGTTTTGAGATTAAAGGAGTTGAGTCTAAAGCCGCATTCTTTGCCGACGGACATCTTATACCATCGCTTAATTTGCAGGAATGATTTCCGTCCATATTTAGCAACGGATCTTAGTACCGTCGCTAAACAAAAAATTACCCATCAACTTTACTAACAAAAATGTGCTTTTTATCGATAATTTGCAACGGTATATTTTCAGTCGGTAATTTTCCGTCTCTAATTCTTGCTTTACTTGTGTTGCTTAATCTGCTAACCTATCGTTTTTTCCACAGCCCAATATTTAGGCTTTACCCTTTGCCTGATCCGTGGCACCATTAAGAATGAGAGTGTGCAAGAGTTGTGAGATTAAAGTAGTTGAGTCTATAGCGGCATTCTTTACCGACATACATCCTATACCATCATCGCTAAATTTGTCAGGATGATTTCCCTCCAAATTCAGCGACAGATGATAGTATTGTTGCTAAACAAAAAGTTTCCCATCAACTTTACCAACAGAAATGTACTTTTCATTGGTAATTTGCAACGCTATACTATCCATCGGTAATTTTTCGTCGCCAATTCTTACTTTTCTTGTAGTGCATAATCTGCTAACCTATCGTTTTTTCCATAGCCCAATACTTGGGCTTTACCCTCGGATTGGGTGCACTTAACAATATGCTTGATCTGTGGCACCATTAAGAATTAGAGCGTGCGAGATTTGTGACATTAAAGGAGTTGAGTCTAAAGCTGCCTTCTTTACCAACGGACATCTTATACCATTGTTAAATTTGTCAGCATGATTTCCCTCCATATTTTGAGACAAAATGGATTTTCCATCGATAATTTGTAATCTTAAATTTTTCGTCTGTAATTTTTTGTCACTAAAGCCGCCTTCTTTACTAATGGAAATCTTATACCATTGCTAATTTTCATTGCTGAATTTGCCAAGATGATTTGCTTCCATATTTAGTGAAGGATGTTAGTACTGTCCCTAAACGAAAATTTTACTGTCAAATTTACCAACAGAAGTGGACTTTCCATCTGTAATTTGCAAAGGTATATTTTTCGTCGATAATTTCTAGTCGCTAATTCTTGCTTTTCTTCTAGTGCATAACCTGCTAACCTATCGTTTTTTCCGCGGCCCAATACTTGGGCTTTACCCTCGAATTGGGTGCACTTAATAGTATGCTTGATCTATGGCACCATTAAAAGTGAGAGTGTGCAAGAGTTGTGAGATTAAAGGAGTTGAGTCCAAAGCCGCATTTTTTACCGACGGACATTTTATACCATCGCTTAGTTTGTAGGAATGATTTCCCTCCACACTTAGTGATGGATGTTAGTACCGTCGCTAAACGAAAAATTTCCCATCAACTTTATCATCAGAAAAGGATTTTCTGTCCATAATTTGCAACGGTGTATTTTCAGTTGGTAATTTTTCGTCGCTAATTCTTGCTTTTTTTGTAGTGCATAATCTGCTAACCTATCGTTTTTGCCCCAGCCCAATACTTGGGCTTTACCCTCAGATTGGGTTCAGTTAACAGTCTACCTGATCTATGACACCATTAAGAATGAGAGTGTGCAAGAGCTGTGAGATTTAAGGAGTTGAGTCTAAAGCCGCATTCATTACCAACAGACATCTTATACCATCGCTAAATTTGCCTGGATGTTTTCCCTCGATATTTAGCCACTGTTGCTAGTACCGTCGCTAAATGAAAATTTTCTCGTCAACTTTACCAATAGAAATGGACTTTCTGTTTGTAATTTCAAACGATATATTTTTCGTCGGTAATTTTTTATCACTAATTCTTACTTTTCTTATAGTGCATAATCTGCTAACCTATCCTTTTTGCTACGAGTGTAACAAGCCAGGACACTACAAGTCAGATTTAACGACGGATGTTAGTAACTTCGCTAAACAAAAATTTTCCCATCAACTTTACCAACGGAAATCGATTTTCCGTCGGTAATTTTTAACGGTATATTTTTTGTTGATAATTTTCCATCACTAAAGCTGCCTTCTTTACCAACAGAAATCTTATACCATCACTAAATTCCATCGTTAAATTTTCCAGGACGATTTTCGTCCATATTTAGTGATAGGCGTTAGTACCGTCGCTAAAGGAAAAATTTCCCACCATCTTTACCAACCGAAAAGTACCTTCCATTAGTAATTTGCAACGACATATTTTTCTTCGGTTATTTTTCGTCGCTAATTCTTGCTTTTCTTCTCGCTTATAATCAGCTAACCTATCATTTTTTCCACGACTCAGTACTTGGGCTTTACCCTCAAATTGGATGGACTTAATAGTCTGCTTGATCTGTGGCACCATTAAGAATTACAATGCCCAATAGTTGTGAGAATAAAGGAGTTGAGTCTAAAGCTGGCTTCTTTACCGACTGGCATCTTATACCATCGCTAAATTCCGTCGCTAAATTTTTCGGGATGTTTTTCCTCCAGATTTAGTGAAGGATGTTAGTAACTTTGCTAAACGAAAAATTTCCCATCAACTTTACCAACGGAAATCAATTTTTCGTCGGTAATTTTTAACGGCATATTTTTTGTTGATAATTTTTCGTCACTAAAGCCGCCTTCTTTTCCCACAGAAATCTTATACCATCGCTATATTCCATCGTTAAATCTGCCAGGATGATTTTCGTCCATATTTAGTGATAGACGTTAGTACCATCGCTAAAGGAAAATTTTCCCACCATCTTTACCAACCGAAAAGTACTTTCCGTTAGTAATTTCCAACGACTTATTTTTCGTCGATTATTTTTCGTCGCTAATTCTTGCTTTTCTTGTCGCTCATAATCGGCTAATCTATCATTTTTTCCACAGCTCAGTACTTGAGCTTTACCCTTAGATTGGGTGCACTAAACAGTCTGCTTGATCTGTGGCACCATTAAAAATGAGAGTGTGCAAGTGTTGTTAGATTAAAGGAGTTGAGTTTAAAGCCAAATTCTTATACATTGCAAATTTTGTTGAGATGATTTCCCACCACATTTAGCGATGGATGTTAGTACCATTGCTAAACGAAAAATTTTCCATCAACTTTACCAGTGGAAATGGACTTTCCATTGGTAATTTGCAACGGTATATTTTCATTCGGTAATTTTCCATCACTAATTCTTGTTTCTCTCGTAGTGCATAATCTGCTATCCTTTCATTTTTTCCACGGCCCAATACATGGGCTTTACCATCGGATTCGGTGCATTTAACAGTCTGCTTGATCTGTGGCACCATTAAGATTGAGAGCGTGCAAGAGTTGTGGGATTAAAGGAGTTAAGTCTAAAGCCGTCTTCTTTACCGACGGACATCTTATACCATCGCTAAATTTTTTGGGATAATTTCCCTCCATATTTGGCAACGGATGTTAGTATCGTCGCTAAACAAAACATTTCCCATCAACTTTTCCAACAAAAATCAATTTTCCATCCGTAATTTGTAATGGTATATTTTTTGTAAGTAATTTTCTGTCACTAAAGCCTCCTTCTTTACCAATAGAAATCTTATACCATCGTCGAATTTTTCGTGATGATTTCTGTCCATATTTAGTGATGGATGTTAGCACCGACGCTAATTGAAAATTTTCCCATCAACTTTACCAACAGAAATGGACTTTTCGTCTGTATTTTGCAACGGAATATTTTTTGCCGGCAATTTTTCGTTGATAATTTTTTCTTTTCTTGTAGTGCATAATCTGCTAACCTATCATTTTTTCCATAGCCCAATACTTGAGCTTTACCCTCAGATATGGTGCACTTAACAGTCTTCTTGACCAGTGGCACCATTAAGAGAGAGAGTGTGCAAAAGTTGTGAGAATAAAGGAGTTGACTATAAAGCCGCCTTCTTTACTGACGGACATCTTATACCATCCCTAAATTCCATGGCTAAATTATCCGGGATGATTTCCCTCCATATTTAGCGATGGATGTTAGTACCGTCGCTAAACAAAAATTTTCCCATCAACTTTACGAGCAAAAATGGACTTTTTGTTGGTAATTTGCAACAGTATGTTTTAGATCGGTAATTTTTCATCGCTAATTCTTGCTTTTCTTGCAGTGCATAATTTGCCAACCTATCGTTTTGCTAAGGCCCAATATTTGGGCTTTACCCTCAGATTGGGTGACTTAACAGTTTGCTTGATCTGTGGCACCATTAAGAATGAGAGTGTGCAAGAGTTGTGAGATTAAAGGAGTTGAGTCTAAAGCGGCATTCTTTACTGACAGACATTTTATACCATCACTAAATTTACCGAGATGATTTCCATCAATATTTATCGTCGGATGTTAGTACCATCGCTAAACAAAAAATTTCCCATCGACTTTACCAACAAAAATGGACTTTCTGTCGGCAATTTGGAACGGTATATTTTCAATCGGTAACTTTCCATCGCTAATTCTTGCTTTTCTTGTAAGGCATAATCTGCTAACCTATCGTTTTTACCGTAGCCCAACGCTTGAGATTTACCCAAGGATTGGGTGCACTTAACAGTCTACTTGATTAGTGGCACCATTAAGAATGAGAGTGTGCAAGAGTTGTGAGATTAAAGGAGTTGAGCCAAAAGCCGCCTTCTCTATTGAAGGACATCTTACACCATCACAAAATTCGATAGCTAAATTTTTTGGGACGATTTCCCTCCATATGTTGCGACGAATACTAGTACTGTTGCTAAACCAAATTTTTCCCATCAACTTTACCAACAGAAATTGATTTTTCGTCACTAATTCTTGCCTTTTTTCTGGCGCATAATCTTCCAACCTGTTTTTTTTGCCGCGACCCAATACTTGCGCTTTATACTCAGATTTGGTGCACTTAATAGTCTGCTTGATCTGTGGCACCATTAAGAATGAGAGTGTGCAAGAGTTGTGAGATTGAAAGAGATGAGTCTAAACTGCCTTCTTTGTTGACGGACATCTTATACCATCGCTAAATTCCATTGCTAAATTTTTCGGGACGATTTCCCTCCATATTTAGCGACAGATGTTAGTACCTTCGCTAAACGAAAAAATTCCCACCAACTTTACCAACAGAAATCTATTTTCCATCGTTAATGTTTAAAGACATATTTTTGTCGGTAATTTTCCGTCACTAAAGCCGCCTTCCCTACCAACGAAAATCTTATACCATCACTAAATTTGCCGCGATGATTTCTGTCCATATTTAGTGATGGATGTTAGTACCGTCGCCAAACAAAAATTTTCCCGCCAACTTTATCAATAGAAATAGACTTTCAGTCGGTAGTTTGCGACGGTATATTTTTCGTCGGTAATTTTGTTCAGTAATTCTTGCTTTTCTTGTAGTGCATAATCTGCTAACCTATAACTTTTTCCAGGGCCCAATATTTAGGCTTTACCCTCGGACTGGGTGCAGTTAATTGTCTGTGTGATCTGTGGTACCATTAAGAATCAGAGTGTGCAAGAGTTGTGACATTAAAGGAGTTGAGTCTAAAGCCGCATTCTTTACCGACAGACCTCTTATACCATTGCTAAATTTTTTGGAATTATTTCCCTCTATATTTAGTGATGGATGTTAGTACCGTCGCTAAATGAAAAATTTCCCATCGACTTGACCAACGGAAATGAACTTTTTATCCGTAATTTTCGACGGTATATTTTCTATCAGAAACTTTCCATCGCTAATTCTTGCTTTCCTGTAGCGCATAATCTGCTAACCTATCATTTTGGCCAGGGCCCAATACTTGAGCTTTACCCTCAGATTGGGTGCACTTAACAGTCTGCTTGATCTGTGGCACCATTAAGAATTACAGTGCCCAAGAGTTGTGAGAATAAAGGAGTTGAGTCTAAAGCTGGCTTCTTTACCGACGGACATGTTATACCATCTCTAAATTCCCTCGCTAAATTTTCCAGTATGATTTTCATTCATATTTAGTGACGGATGTTAGTATTGTCGCAAAACAAAAATTTTCCCACCAAGTTTAACAACAGAAAATGGACTTTTCGTCGACAATTTGCAACGGTATGTTTTCTGTCGGTAATTTTCCTTCACTAGTTCCTTCTTTTTTGGTAGTGCATAATCTGCTATCCTATCGTTTTTGCCACGGCCCAATACTTGGGCTTTACCCTCTGAATGGGTACACTTAACAGTCTGCTTGATCTGTGGCACCATTAAGAATTATAGTGCCCAAGAGTTGTGAGATTAAAGGAGTTGAGTCTAAAGCTGGCTTCTTTACCGACGGACAACTTATACCATCGCTAAATTCCATCGTTAAATTTGCTGGGATGATTTCCATCCATATCTAGGGACAGATGTTAGTACCGTCGCTAAATGAAAATTTTCCCATCAACTTTACCAATGCAAATGGACTTTCCATCAGTAATTTGCTACGGTATATTTTCCGTCGGTAATTTTTTGTCGCTAATTCTTGCATTTCTTATAGTGCATAATCTGCTAACCTATCATTTTTTCCGCGGCCCAATACTTAGGCTTTACCCTCGAATTGGGTGCATTTAATAGTATGCTCGATCTATGGCACCATTAAGAATGAGAGTGTGCAAGAGTTGCAAGATTAAAGGAGTTCGGTCTAAAGCAACATTCTTCACCGACGAACATGTTATACCATCGCTAAATTTTCCAGGACGATTTCCCTCTATATTTCACGACAGATGTTAGTACTGTCGCTAAACGAAAAATTACCCATCAACTTTACCAAAGGAAATGGACTTTCCATCGATAACTTGCAACGGTATATTTTCATTCGGTAATTTTCTGTCGCTAGTTCTTGCTTTTCTTCCATGTCCCAATACTTAGGCTTTACCCTTAGATTGGGTGCAGTTAACAGTCTACTTGATTTGTGGCACCATTAAGAATGAGCGTGTGCAAGAGTTGTTAGATTAAAGAAGTTGAGTCTAAAGCCGCATTCTTTACCGACGGACATCTATACCATCGCTTAATTTGCTAGAATGATTTCACTCTATATTTATCAACGGATGTTAGTACGGTCGTTAAACAGAAAATTACCCGTCAACTTTATCTGTGGAAACAGAGTTTCCGTTGATAATTTCCAACGGTATATTTTCGATCGATAATTTTATGTCACTAATTCTTGCTTTTCATGGAGTGCATAATCTGCTAACCTATCATTTTGGCCAAGGCCCAGTACATGGGCTTTACCCTCGGATTGGGTGCGCTTAACAGTTTACTTGATGTGTGGCACCATTAAGAATGAGAGTGTGCAAGAGTTGCGAGATTAAAGGAGTTGAGTCTAAAGCAGCATTCTTTACCGACCGACATCTTATACCATCGCTAAATTTGCAAGGATGATTTCCCTCCATATTTAGTGACGAATGTTAGTACCATCGCTAAACAAAAAATTTTCCATTAACTTTACCAACGGAAATCGATTTTTGGTTGGTAATTTGTAGTGGTATATTTTTTTCGGTAATTTTCCGTCACTAAAGCCACCTTCTTTACCAACTCAAATCTTATACTGTCGCCAAATTCCATCGCTGAATTTCAGGGATGATTTCTGTTCATATTTTGTGATGGATGTTACTACTGTCGCTAAACGAAAATTTTCCCATCAACTTTACCAACAGAAGTCAATTTTTCGTTTGTAATTTGTAACAGTATAACTTTTTCCAAATATTTTATTTCACTAAAGCCGCCTTCTTTGCCAACGGAAATTTTATACCCACACCAAATTCCATTGCAAAATTTGTTGGGTTGATTTACGTCTGTATTTAGTGACAGATGTTAGTTCCGTTGCTAAACGAAAATTTTCCCATCAACATTGCCAACAAAAATGGACTTTCTGTCGATAATTTGCAACGGTATATTTTTCGTTAGTAATTTTTCATCGCAAATTCTTGCTTTCCTTGTAGTGCATAATCTGCTATCCTATCGTTTTTTCCATGCTCAAATATTTGGGCTTTACCCTCAAATTGGGTGCAATTAATAGTCTACTTGATCTGTGGCACCATTAAGAATGAGAGTGTGCAATAGTTGTTAGATTAAAGGAGTTGAGTCTAAAGCCGCATTCTTTATCGATGGACATCTTATACCATCGCTTAATTTGCTGGAATGACTTCACTCCATATTTAGTGACGGATGTTAGTATCATTGCTAAATGAAAAATTACCCAGCAACTTTACCAGCAGAAACGGAATTTTTACCGATAATTTGCAATGGTATATTTTCAATCGGTAATTTTTTGCCGCTAATTCTTGTTTTTCTTAGAGTGCATAATCTGCTAACCTATCATTTTTTCCACGGCCCAATACATGGGCTTTACCCTTAGATTGGGCGCATTTAAGAGTCTGCTTGATCTGTGGCACCATTAAGAATGAGAGTGTGTAAGAGTTATGAGATTAAAAGAGTTGAGTCTAAAGCCGCCTTCTTTATCGATGGACATCTTATACCATCGTTAAATTTGTCGAGATGATTTCCCTCCATCTTTAGCGATAGATGTTAGTACCGCTGCTAAACAAAAATGTTCCCATCAACTTTACCAACGGAAATCAATTTTTGGTTCGTAATTTGTAACGGTATATTTTTTCGATAATTTTCTGTCACTAAAGCCACCTTCTTTACCAACGGAAATCTTATACTATTGCTAAATTCCATCACTGATTTTACAGGGATGATTTCCTTCCATAGTTAGTGATGGATGTTAGTACCGTCGCTAAGCAAAAATTTTCCTGTCAACTTTACCAATAGAAATGGACTTTGTGTTGGTAATTTGCAATGGTATATTTTTCGTCAGTAATTTTTCATCACTAATTCTTGCTTTTCTTGTAGTGCATAATCTACTAACCTATCATTTTTTCCACAACCCAATACTTGGGCTTTACCCCTGGATATGGTGCACTTAATAGTCTTTTTGATCAGTGGCACCATTGAGGAAGAGAGGGTGCAAGACTTGTGAGATTAAAGGAGTTGAGTCTAAAGCCGCCTTCTTTATCGATGGACATCTTATAGCATCGCTAAATTCCATTGCTAAATTATCCGGGATGACTTCCCTCCACATTTAGCGAGGGATGTTAGTACCGTCGCTAAACAAAAATGTTCCCCTCAACTTTACCAACGGAAATGGACTTTCCGTTGATAATTTGCAAAGGTATATTTTTCGCCGCTAATTCTTGTTTTTCTCGTAGTGCATAATTTGCTAACCTATCATTTTTTCCACAGCCCAATACTTCAGCTTTACCCTCGGATTGGGTGCACTTAACAGTCTGCCTGATCTATGGCACCATTAAGAATGAGAGTGTGTAAAACTTGTGAGATTAAAGGAGTTGAGTCTAAAGCGGCATTCTTTACTGAGGGACATCTTATACAATCGCTAAATTTGCTGGGATGATTTCCATCCATATTTAGTGACTTATGTTAGTAACGTCACTAAATGAAAAATTTCCCATCAAGTTTACCAACAAAAATGGACTTTTCGTCGATAATTTGCAATGGTATATTTTCCATCAGTAATCTTTCGCCGCTAATTCTTTCTTTTTTTTAGTGCATAATCTACTAACCTATCATTTTTTCCACAGCCCAATACTTGGGCTTTACCATTGGATTGGGTGCACTTAATGGTTTGCCTAATCTGTGGCACCATTAAGAATGAGAGTGTGCAAAACTTGTGAGATTAAAGGACTTGAGTCTAAAGCGACATTCTTTCCTGACGGACATCTTATATCATCGCTAAATTTGCCGAGATAATTTCCATCCATATTTAGCGACGGATGTCAGCACCATCACTAAACAAAAAATTTCCCATCAACTTTACGAACAGAAATGGACTTTTTTTCGGTAATTTGCAATGGTAAATTTTCTATCGGTAATTTTTCGTCACTAATTCTTGCTTGTCTTGTAATGCATACTTTGCTAACCTATAGTTTTTTCTATGGCCCAATACTTGGGCTTCACCCTTGGATTGGGTACACTTAACAGTCTTCTTGATCTGTGGCACCATTAAGAATGAGAGTGTGCAAGAGATGAGAGATTAAAGTATATGAGTCTAAAGCCGCCATCTTTACCGATGGACATCTTATACCATAACTAAATTCTATAGCTAATTTTTTCGGGATGATTTCCCTCCATATGTAGTGACGGATGTTAGTCTCGTCGCTAAACCAAAATTTTCCTGCCAACTTTACCAATAGATATCAATTTTTCATCGGTTATTTACAACGGTATGTTTTCCACCGGTAATTTTCAGTCGCTAATTCTTGCCTTTCTTGTGGTGCATAATCTACTGACCTATCATTTTTGCCACGGCCCAATACTTACTCTTTATACTCGGATTGGGTGCACCTAATAGTCTGCTTGATCTGTGGCACCATTAAGAATGAGAGTGTGCAAGAGTTGTGAGATTAAAGGAGTTGAGTCTA
>JAOSBN010167992.1:0-20970 GCA_027563595.1 Erythroxylum suave | reverse complement strand
GAATGACAAATGAATTTAATTGAATTATATAATAAAATCATCAATAAAAAGGTTTATTAAACTACTTATGTAATAATGTATATTGCTAGCGATAAATTTTGACTAATTTAGACCATTTCCAATGTATATAAAAAAAAACTATAGTATAAAAATAACAGTAGAGTTATAATCTTATATGATTTTATGAAATATAAATAATCTCAATATATAAAAGTTCAAAGCTTTAATTACAAAGCTGTAAGAATACCAGAAACCTTGTTTTACTTGAAATGATTATCTAAATCTATTAATTGTTTAGTAGTAAGAGAATTAGGGATGAGAAGTATTTAATGAACAAATATAAATTTAATGATAACAAACCATAGAACTAAGTTTGATCTAAGGCCTCACCACCAGTAGAGGTGTAATTAGTGGGCTTTTAAACTTTGGTAAGCAATAAAGCTTTATGATAAAGATATTGATCAAAATAGTAAAAATTTTGCCTCGCTGTTATAGGCAACAAGATATTACATTTTTTGAAGTTTCTTATTTTTTGGAACGAAGGAACTAGTAGCTTTTATCTTTTGGATGTGCACTGGATAAACTTTCAAATTGACGCAATAGCCTACAAATTACACCAACCGGGTACTCTACACTAGGCAAGCCCTATATGAAAGGCTCAATTGAGAGAGTATAGGTATGATGATTTGAACATTTTAAAAGTTCCTTATTCAAGTTTATCGTTGTCCTAAAGGAACATAAGAGGTAGATGAATTGGATGATTATAACTTGAATTCATTTAACAAGAATTTAGCATAAGCTTAGAAAATATAGGAGAAAACTATGTATAAATTTTAATAATAATGATAAAAACTAATAAATAAGATAGCGAAATTACTTACTATGATATGACAATGACACAAGAAAGACCTAAATACTCCTAATCTCTTTTGGTCAATAATCTTACAACCTTGGGTATATAGTCAATATACTAAGTATATTTTCTCAACCACAGTTTACACAATGAAATATTTCATACAATATGAACCAAAAAATCTTCACAAGTAAGAGTAATAAAAAATAATTAAAAAGTAAATAGAAGAAATTAGGAAAATAATTTATAATAGTTTGGGCTTCCTTAACCTAAGTCCAATCTTCAAGTCCTTTATGAAAATTTTGAATTCGTTATTACTTTTCCTTTATAGTGACGACTAAATTACTATAATTTTTTGTATTTGATGGTGGAGAAATTTAAACTCTCTCTAATACTTTTACACTCTCAGGAGATTGCTTAATGCTTATAAATACAAAGTTTTTTTTATATATAAAAGCATAATACAATTTCACGAATTAAATACTTTGATTATCTTTTGTCTGCTCACATCTTCTCTCAAATGAATTAAATAATTCTCTTCTTTTATGGATGAAGAGTAATCTAATATAATTTTTTTATAATAGTATAATCACAAATGTTATAGAGCTCTCGACAAAAGTTTTCACACTCTCAAGAGAATACATAGTGCTAATAGATATAATGCTTTATATAGACAAAGCGCAATACAATATATATCATAATTTTGATTTAAGCACTTTAATTCTCTTTTATTTTCCCATGTTTACTCCTTAAGCTTCTCTTAGAAATTTGAATATGCTGTTTCTTTTGTTCTAAGAGCGAAGAGTATACCACTACAAATTTATTTATTTGATGGTGAAGGGGCATTAAATACAATCATAAATGCTATAGAATTCTCCTAAAACATTCTCACATCTCAAGAGATTACTCAATACTTTTCTCAATAAAAGCATATTACATTATCATATAACTGTAACTTAAGTACTTTGATTCTCTTTTTTCTTGTTACACTTGAGTTTTCTATAATTATTAATGTTTGATATTATGGCTTTCTTTACACTATTATTGGTAAAATCATTCCTTACCATATGAGTAAAATATTATCATTTTTCCTGATTCTTGTTAATCAATTAATTGTATTTTGACCAAACTTGTCAAAACTGGAATGCATTGTCTAATTAACCAACTCAACTAATTGGATCAAAATGTCAACCAAATAGAGATATCCCCTACTGAGCTTTGTGTAGTCTAACCACTCTCTTTTAATACTTTGCCACTTTGGTACCTTTTTGACTTATTTTAAGATATATGAAAACTTCTTGAAATGCTTAAGTAAACTCTTCACATTTTGAATCAACACTTCAAGCCTTCAATCATGGACTATATAAGCTTAAATCATGGTGTGTAAGTGTTGAGCATGTTTTACCTCAAATAAAACTCCCAATATCTGCAAGTATACAGATCATAAACTTGTAGTATTGAAGGTGTCGATCCTACGAGGAAATAGTTAAGACCAAGTGAACCTAACTTTTTCTAAGGTAGTAAAATATGAATTGAATGAAAGTAAATAATAAAATTAAAGCAATAAAATAAAATTAAGAAAATATTTAACTAACAATTGAGTTGCCATAATTATGTAAGGATGATCAATGATAAAGGCTTAGGATTTATTATTTCGGTGTTTTGTTCCCTTAACCACTATTGATATAATTAGGTGATGATCCTATATTTTCTAAAGGGTTAGTTACTCTCTCTCAAGATCTAATCAATTAACCCTAATTGATTATGAAATTCTAGATTTTGCAACCTCTTGATTCATAAAAACTTCCTAATGTTTTCAACTAGTTCTGAGGTGATCTATTGAGTAATTGAGTTCTTACACAAGATCTCTCTTCGTATGATTATCAATCTGATAATTATGTGACTTATTAAATTGCCAACTCTTGTGGCACAACCTAATCTAATTACTTTCAACTCTCTCTCTCTATTTATTGTCGAAATATTGACATGCACAATTATCACCACACCAGAATATTGTATTGGACTTGATAATAATCAAATAACAAACCAACTAAAGAAAAAACCTTAATATAGAAATTAAGAACATCATAAACATAAATAACATTTTAGAATCTAGTTTATAAATCTACATGGCCTAAGAGATGTGCACAAGAGGATGCATGATTGTGCATCTCTTTTGTGTTTTGAATCTTTGTTTTGTGTTATGTTTTCATCTGAATTCTTCTCCTTTCTTCAATTTGTTGTTTCCATACACTCAAAAACATCAAACACCTTATGAAACATAAAGTTAAGTTCTAATTCATTCTCTAAACTAAACAAACACTTAGAATACATACAAACACTCACATTAACACAATTCTAAGCCTATAATTACAATAATAATCTAATAAGCACCTATAAAGACTCTAAAACACCTATCAAAACATAGCATAAACTAAACCTATTAGTAAGTATTGTAAGTTTATTGAAAACTTCAATTGTATCTTCAATAATTTTAAGTATATTTATAAGTCAACAATTTATATATGATTTTTGGATGAATTAAAACTAATGTTGACTTATCTCTATATGAATTTTGAGCTTTATTTGGTTAATTCTCACACATTTTAACTTTATTACTTAATAGGAGCAAATGGATAGATTTTGGAGCAAGAGGCATAACTTTTGTTGTGGATGTTGGATTAAGGTCATTGAAGTACTCTTTGGAAGAAGACTTCGAGTTCTATAACTTTCATGAAGATTCGAGGACAGATTTGGCCATTTAAAGGGTCAAAATTGCATGTTTATGTAGATGTCCAGTGTATCCTCCCAGCGGACATGATGTCCCTCCAAACAGACATGAGTGGAGCTGGAAAACTGAAAGGCCCAAAAAGGTCCACCTAGCAGACATGAAGTCTGTCTAATGGACATTTACTTTCCATTTAGATTGAAATTCATTCTAAAAGATAGTATATGTCTGTCCAACAGACATATGGTCTGCCTAATGGATATGGACAACAATTTTGTGACTTTTCTTTCCTATTTTGACTCAGATTGAGCTTCTTTGGATCCCAAGGCAATGTAAATACTTATTCTAAGGTCTCTAAAAGGGAGCCACCTATCTTAACCTAAGGGAGGACCCAAGGAGGCCAAGAAGAAGATCAAGAAGGATTCAATCAAGCATTGAAGCCATTTTGATTTATTTTCTTTCAATCTTCTCTCCACTCTTTCTTAGATGTTGATTATCTTTATTTGCATGGATTCTTTTATCATGTTCTTGAACTAAATCCCAATTAGGGTAAAGGATGTAGCCTAATTTGGGGGATTGATTTATATTTTATGGATTGACTAGTTTTGAATGAAAGTTCTTTGGTTATATTTATCTTCTTTGAACTTAGTTGTCGTTTCCATGCCTAATCACTATAGATGTTATCTTAGGAATTATATGATGAATTGAGAGGTGAAGTATACTTTGTGCACTAGGAAGACAAACATATTCGATTTAAAGAAAGAGATATCTTGAACTAATGTGATAACTTATAATTGCTTGTTCTTAATGAATTTGACTAGCTAAGTTTTGCATTGAGAGATAGTAATCAACTAGTTAGGTATTTTTATATGTATTAAGAGAGAATGTAACTAAATTTGTACAATTGTTATTATAACTTATCACTTAATCAAACCTATAATTTTTTAATCAATCTCTTAAATTAGTGAACCCCAAAGCCTTAAGTCTAAATCATAAGATTTCCCTTGCTTATTTATTTATAATTTTTATAATTTATTATCTGCTTTAATCCAATCATCTTTTAAGTTCCTTCTTATTTTAGGTCAAGTAATTAGGATTAATTTAGTAGTGAGTAGCTTAGTCCTTGTGGGAGACGACCTTGGCATACTTGATTTGTAGGTATTAGGAACGATTTTGTGCGTTTACAGATTTTTCGACCAAGTTTTTCACACCATTGCTAAGGACTAATTTATATTTGCTACTATTAATTCTAGTTATTTTTAGTTACCTTAATTTTTTTCCATTAATTACTTAAAAACCCTTTTCTCTTTGTTTTATTTTAGGAGCTATATGAACTTAAGGCATTCAAGAAATTTGAACATCGATAAGCTAATTGAGTTAAATCCTGAAATTGAATGCACTTGTAGAACAAACAACACCTAAAGAAGAAGAGAGATGGCAAATAATAATCAAAATCCAATTTTTCTTGGGGAACAAGATATGGGGATTGATCAATTCAATGAAGGAAATCAGGTTGAAATGTGGAGGCAAAATAAATCTATGGCTACTAATCCTACTATAAGGAGAATTAGAGATTATCGGATGCCATTTATTGCTGGCAACCACCCTTCTTGCATTATATTGAGTGCGGCAGTAAGGAATTATGAGCTGAAGCAGATCCATCTATCTATGTTGCCACAATTTAATGGAATGTCGAGTGAAGATGCTCTAGCCTTTATGAGAGATTTCTATGTTACAGTTCACTCTTTCGCTGTATGGATTGTTTAAAGATAAAGTAAGGCTGAGGTGTTTTCCCTATTGCATAAAGAGATTGGCAAGAAACTGGTTGCTGAGTTTGGAAGTAAATGCCTTTGATACTTGGGACAAAGTAATGGAGACTTTCATGATGAACTAGTACTCAGCCCACAAAAATCTCGAACTAAGGAAGATGGCACATTGGTTCTCACAAAAAGAAAGAGAAAATTTTCATAAAGCATGCGAGTGATTTAATGATCTCCTTAACCAATGTCCTCATCATAGATTTTATACATACTCTTTGACTCAGCTTTTCTACTATGATCTCACTAATCACAATCAGACTTTGGTGGATTTAAACCCTGGTGGGAATATTAGTAACCTGAGTTCCCAATAGTTATGGAATATTTTCAAAACATTTACAGAGAATTTGCATTGTAACGTGATTAGGAGCAAAGTTGTTGCTCTTAATAAAGTAGGTTCTAAACCTGACATGGCCTGCCAAGTTTCTGAGATAAATAAGAAGTTGAATATGTTGATGAACAGTAGCAAGGCGGGGATCCTTATACTCTTTGTGGTAGATTTGGGCATACAACAACTGGTTGTATGAACATTAAAGAAACAATGCTAAAGGAAGAGGTGAACTATGTAAATAATGGTAGATAAGGTTAGATATTCGATCATTTCTAAAAAATCTACAACGAATATTGGAAGTTTCATCTAAATTTTTCATGAAAAAATCAAGGGGCTGCAAAACTAATGGGACGTCTGCATTTCAAGCACCACCAAAGCAGCAGTATTAACCTCCTTCATCTTCTGCACAACAACAATTCACTTACCTTTGGGAGAATAAATTAGAAAGGCTTGAAGATATGTTTGCTCAACTTATGAGCAAGATGGATCAAAGTGCTCAAGCTAGCTCTCAAACCATGAACATAATGGAGCAAAACATTCAGTCTAATCAAGTTGCCATAAGAAATTTAGAGGCGTAAATAAGTCAAATGGCAAAAAAGCTAAGGGAAAGCTACCTAGCACTACTTAAGTGAATCCAAAATAGGATTGTATAGAAATTCACTTGATGAGTGGTAAAGTGGTAGAAGATACGATTCTTAAAGAGAAGGAAGCTAAGATAAATGAAGCCAAGGATGTTGAAATTATGAATTTGGATGCAGAAGAAGAGCTTAAAGAAATCAAACCAAAGAAAGAGTCTTCACCGATTTCAAAATTTTCCTTTGTGCCCCTATACCATACCCTCAAAAGGTAAAGAAAAAGCATGATGATTCCAAATTTCAGAAATTCCTTGACCTTTTCAAGAAGATCCAAATCAGCATCCCTTTTGCTGAAGCACTTGCTGAGCTGCGTCCTTACACCAAGTTCTTGAACGGAATCATCTCCAACTAAAAGAAGCTAGATAATTTTCCTATGGTAGCTTTAATTGAGGAGTGTAGTTCTATTTTACAAAATAAACTACCCCCTAAGTTAAAGGATCCAGGGAGTTTCACAATTCCTTTCCACTTTAGTGCTTTTTATGTTTTTCAATGCTTATGTGACTTAGGTGCAAGTATTAATCTTATTCCTTTGTCTCTCTATAACAGGATTGCAATTGGTGATCTTAAACCAACTACAATTTCATTGCAACTTGCCAATAGATCAATTCGATACCCTATTGGTATAGTTGAGGACTTAGTGGTAAAAGTTGGTAAGCTTATAATTCCAACTAACTTTGTTATCCTTGAGATGGATTTCGATATGCAGGTTCCTATAATCTAAGGAAGACCATTCTTAGCCACCGGTGGAGCATTGATTGATGTCTCAGATGGTAAGTTGACCTGAAGAGTTGGTGATGAGGAAGAGGATTTTTAACATTTTCAAAGTTTTAAAGGGACCCTCTTTTGATGAAGCCACCTATCAGATAGATGTTATTAATTCTCTTAAATTTGAATCTATTCCTAAATTAATGTATGATGATGTTTTAGAGACATGTCTAGCTTTAGGAATAGATGAAAATGAATTGGATGAAGAATTAGTGGACTATACATATAGATTGCAAGGTAATGGTTTTAGTTATAGACTTATAATTGAAGAATTGGGCCCTCATAAACCTAAATTGTTGTTAAGTCAAGAACATTTCACTTCTTCTATTGATTTTGATTAAAGTCAAATAATAATAATAATAAAAGTGTGTGAACTATTTTGATGAGTTTATTAAGTGCGTAGATACAAATACATAAGACGATACACAGTCACGAAGTCATAAGATGATGCACAGTCATAAAACGATACACAGTCATAAGATAATGTGCAGACATAGGATGATGCGAAGTCATAAGATGATGTATAGACATAAGACGATACACAGTCACAAAGTCATAATACGATGCATAGACATAAGACGATACACAGTGACAAAGTCATATGACGATGCACAGCCATAAGACGATGCAAAGTCATAAGTCGATGCGCAGACATAAGATGAAGTGAAGCTATAAGACGATGCACAGTCATAAGACAATGTGAAGTCATAAGAAGATGTGCAAACATAAGATGATATGAAGTCATAAGACGATGTGAAGATAAAAGACGAAGCATACAAACCAAATCAAGATGATATAATCTACAACGATAGTTAGTTAGTTGGATCTGGTTACAAGACTCAACTAACAATAAATCTCTAAAGATTCTACAAGTAGTTTTTTAAGAAGATCATTGGTGAATTAGACTATAAATATTAGTGTAGTCGTAGATAAAATAACTTTTACTAATCTTTTACTATACAAAAATATATTAAGTGAAAAGAAGAAAGACAGAGATCAAGAACACCTGTAGCGTAAGTTCAGAAAAGCTCAAACAATATCATTTCTACGAAAAGGAAGGCTATAGCTTGAAGAGGCTAAGATAGTAGAGAAAGAATACTTTGTAAAAGAGACCTGAAGAGACTCTAAAAGAGTAGAAATAATACTTGTAAAATTTAAGAGATAGTGAAATCTCAGATAAACTTTAAGGACTGGACGTAGCTGAAAGGTTAAGGGTAAACCAGTATAAATCGCGGTGTCATATTCTCTAACCCTTATCTCTTTAATTTTTTTAGTGAGAAGAAAAAGATATTATTTCTGCTGTTGCATTACTTAAACAAATTAAGTGCATTGTTTTGTAAGCGTCTGCGTTTTGAAGAAAATCAAAAGTTTATAAAGATAACTATCGTAGACGATTTTACACAATTCAACCCCCTACTTGAATATTTTACATATTATAAGTGATTTCTATATTAATAAGTGATTTACTTCAATTGTTACCATCCATATTAAGCCCACCAAAACTTGAATTAAAATAGCTTCCAATTCATTTAAGGTATGCGTTCTTAGGATAATTAAATACATATCTGGTTATTATTTCTTCTTCTTTGAATTCCTCTCAAGAAGAGAAGTTATTAAGGGTATTATGTGAATATAAATTGGCTATTGCATAGAATATTGTGACATAAAGGGAATTAGCCCTTCTAGTTATTTTCACAGGATTTTAATAGAGGAAAACCACAAACCTAGTATGGAAAATAAGAAGAGATTCAATCCTAAAATAAAGGAAGTTGTATGATTTGAGGTTCTTAAGTTATTTGATGCAAGAATTTTCTATCCTATTTCTGATGGCTCTTGGGTAAGTCCTGTCTATGGGTACCAAAGAAAGGTGGGATGACTATCATCTTTAATGATAGTATTGAGTTAATTTCCACTACAGTTATGACAGGGTGGAGGGTTTGTATAAATTACAATAAATTATACACAGTAACTAGAAAAGATCACTTCCCTATTCCTTTTATTAATCAAATGTTATAAAGATTAGCAGGGCATGATTATTATTGATTTTATATGCTTATTTAGGGTATAACCAAATTCCCATAATCCTAAAGGATCAGGAGAAGACCACCTTCATTTGTCCCTATGGTACATTTGCATATCGTAGGATGCCCTTCAGTTTTTGCAATGCTCCTGCCACTTTCCAACGCTGTATGAGGTCCATATTCTCCAATATGGTGGAGAATATAAGAGAGGTATTTGTGGATGACTTTTCTATTTTGATTCTTCTTTTGATGAATGTTTTTTCAATCTCGAATAGGTCTTACAAAGATGTGAAGAAACCAATCTTGTGCTAAATTGGGAAAAGTGCCATTTTTTGGTACAAGAAGGGATCTTCCTAGGCCAAAAAATTTAAAATAATGGAATAAAGGTGGATCTAGCAAAAATTGAAGTCAACAATAAATTACCCCCTAATTTGGTTAGAGTGATAAGCAGTTTTCTTGGGCATGTAGGGTTCTTTCACAGATTTATTAAAGATTTTTCCAAGATTTCTAAACCATTATGTGCTTTGTTGCAAAAAGAAGTCCCTTTTGAATTTACTAATGAATGTCTTGATGCTTTCAATAGGTTGGAAAAAGAAATTACCTTAGCCCTTATAATGGCCGCAACGAATTGGAATCTTCTTTTTGAACTGATGTGTGATGCTAGTGATTATGCACTTGGGGCCTTCTTAGGACAAAAAAAGGATAAGAAATTACATGTTATTTATTATGCTAGCAAAGTTCTTAATGATGCTCAAGTTAATTTTGCTACTACAGAGAAAGAATGGCTAGCTGTAGTTTTTACATTTGATAAATTTAGATCTTATATTGTTAAGTCCAAAATCATTGTTTACATTGACCATTTTGCCTTGAAATATCTGTTTATAAAAAAGATGTCAAACCAAGGTTAATTAGATGGATTTTGCTCTTTCAGGAATTCGATTGTAGGAATTAAAAACAAGAAGGGATCTGAAAATCCGATGGTTGATCATCTTTCACAACTTAAGCAAGGTAACAACATGGGAGCTAAACCGATTAATGATGCCTTTCCTGATGAGAATCTGTGGTCTATTAAGGAACATGTTCCTTGGTTTACTGATCATGTTAATTTTCTGGTGTCTAACATTATTCCTAGTAATTATTCATACCATAAGAGATCTTAGGTGAGTAATTACTTTTGGGAAGACCCATTGATCTTTAGAAGGTGTGGTGATGGAATAATTAGAAGATGTATACCTAATGAGGAGATGCAGTCAATATTGTATCACTGCGATGTTTCTCTTGATGGTGGACACCATGGTGCTAACAAATCGGCGGCAAAGGTTTTATAATCCGGTTTTTATTGGCTTACTCCTTTTAAGGATGCTAAAACTTTTGTTATGATATGTGACAGGTGTCAAAGAATAGGGAGCATCAATAGGAAGCATATGATACCTCAGTTAAGGATTTTAGAGGATGAACTCTTTGATGTATAGGGTCTGGACTTTATGGGGCCATTTCTAGTATCTTTTAGTAATTGGTGTTTGATTACGTATCCAAATGGGTGGAAGCCACAGCTTTGTCAAACAACACTTGAGCTAGTGTTGTCCAATTTGTTAAAAAGCACATATTTTCAAGATTTGGAGTTCCAAGAGCTATAATCAGTGACAATAGGGTACACTTTCAGAATCATTAATTTAAATCTCTTTTGGCAAAATATGGGTACCTTTTTAAGTTTGGAACCACTTACCACCCTCAAATCAGTAGGCAAGTTGAGGTGTCTAATAAGGAAATCAAGCAAATTTTGGAAAAAACTATTAATACCTCAAGAAAGGATTGGGCATTGAAGCTTGATGACACTCTTTAGGCATACAGGACATCGTACAAGACTCCCTTAGGCATGTCTCTATACAGGTTAGTCTTTGGGAAATCTTGCTATCTTCCACCTGAAATTGAGCACAAAGTGTTGTGGGCAATCTGAAGGTTAAACTATGATCTCAAAGAAGTTGGACAGAGGAGACTGATGGAGTTGAATGTACTAGATGAAATTCACCTAGATGCTTTTGAGAATGCTAGAATATAAAAGAAGAGAACCAAGGCTTTCCACGATAAGCATATCTTTTGGCTAGAATTTAAACCTAGTCAAAAAGTTTTGCTATTTAACTCTTGCTTAAAATTATTTCCAGGGAAATTGCGGTCGAGATGGTCTAGACCTTTCATGGTGACCAAAATATACCCACATGGAGCCGTGGAGATTGGAAGGGATGAACAAAAGCCCTTTATAGTCAATGGGCAATGACTTAAGCACTATTTTGAGGGAGAGATGATTGGATATATTTCCACCATCACATTCCATAATTAATATCATAGTGGCCTAGTCCATTTCAGAACATTAAATTTAGCATTTTTGGGAGGCAACCCAACGTTTCTAACTCTTTTCTTTATTTTATTAATTTCACTTTTCATCATATCTTCTTATTCTACTTTATTGTGTGTTGCATAGGGTCAGTTTTTATAAAACATCCCAATGACACCTCCTATTAGCATGAGAAATAGCTTGATGTCCAGTGTTTGTAGATGAAAAGTGAAATTAATGAGGAGCCTTAGATTACCCTGATACTAGGTTTGCTAGGATTTAAAGACATCTAAAAGGGCTTGGGTGAGATGCGGTAACCATCGGAATCGAAATATTGATTTGGCTACATGTCACGATTGTGACAGAAGCTCACCATTCAATACCTACGTGTTCTATTATAAGCATATAGTAAATGTTCAAATCAGGATTTAAGGTCTTCTATACATTTGTTCTTCTATGTCTTAAGTTTTTCATGGTATAAACCATATGCAATTTGGTGTATTATTCTGAGAGTCATACCTAAAATACTATAGGCTATTCTAAAATAAGGACAATAAATAGAACTTAACTTCGAGTCAAATTTCAAAACCTTAGAGCTAGAATTCAAATAAGATTCCTTCATAAAAGTTGTACAATGTTAGTAGTTTAGTATCCAATTGAAATTATCCCTTTTGGATATCTATATGACAAGACATGGCTAAAATACTGAAGTCTATCATGTGAAAACACTCCATCTAACGAGGTACACACTCTAATTAATGCACTTCAGTGTTGTTGTGAAAAAACAACACCGAAACACATGCAAATGAACTAGCACCATCCTATTTTCATATAGAATACTTGTCTTAAGAAAACCCCTCATGTTACATTAAAAAACTCCAACAACATATCAAAATTTCCATACCTTTTAATGAAGTGTTTCAAAACCTGTATTCTTCACTCCACTAGTTTCTCTTCATTGGTCTTCTCCTCTTACACATAACATACCCATTCAAAACTCATATTTGACAATCACATATGCATAATATAGCCTTAACTGAAGAGGAGATCCCAAAGGAGCTAAAGTTCACAGCAAAACATGCAATTAATATACCTTAAACTTTAAATGCATAAATGGATTTAACATGACATTGGAAGGAGAGATAGAAAGGCTCAAACTTTGTAATTTTTTGTTTTGGCTGACCCTCCCCCTCTTTATCTACATGTGCTTGGCTAAATTTTGAGGTGGGTGACATGCCATTTGCCATATGGCTAAAGCTTATGGTGTGGGATATGAAGCATGGCTCAATCTTATTGGTTTATACTTTTCACCTTTCATTAATTACAAAAATGACCACAACTTTGTCTTGTTCTATGAAATTGCATTCCATCTTAATACATTGAGCAATTTAATCCATGATTAATGTATATTTATGCATGTATAACAAAATTAACACAATGTACCAAATTACCCCAACAATTTCATTCTTACTGAGTACAAATAATTCAGGGACATGAAACATTCCTACTAGGGTATAGTTTTGGGGCCTCACAATTCACTCCCCCTTAAAAGAATTTCATCCTTAAAATTCATACTTGATGAGAATAGCTTGGAATGCTAAGCCCTCATAGTCAATTCTGGTTCCCACGTTGCTTCCTCAAGTCTATGGGGTTACTAGAGTACTTTCACCAGAGGCATTTGTTTATTTATAAGAAGTCGGACTTCTTTGGCCAAGATAGACACAGGTCTTTCCTCATAAAAAAATCCAATTGTACTTGAATTTCTTGCACAAGAACCTTGTGTGTATCATCAGACCTTGTGTGTATCTCAACATAGAAACATGAAACACATTGTGCAACTTGACCAATTCTTCAGGAAGAGCTAACTGATAAGCTACTGGTCTTCTTTTCTTAAAAATTTCATGGGGACCAACATGGAGTGGGCTCAGCTTACCTTGCTTCCCAAATTGAAGTAAAATTTTCCAAGGTGACTATTGATTGGTAAAACCTGTCTACTTGTTTTATGCTTAAAAACCACAAGTGAATGGGTTGTAACTTGTAGTTAAAAAGATCGGATATCGATCCCATAGGGATTGATGCCTAGACACCGCTTAATTTAGATGCAACTTTGTTTAAGAAATGAAATTATTTAATGAAAAAATCTGGAAAATTAAATTAAAATTAAAATAAAAAAGACTAATGTAAAAAGTAAACAATACTGAAATTGTAGAAAATCTGATTTCAATAATCTAAATGCTAGAGATTACTTTTTCCCTACTTTATTTCCCTCCTATTTTATTGATTGAATTATGTCTCACTCTAGATTTTCGAATGTACTAATGACCCTCTCTAAAGGTGTAACTATTTATCCCTAATTGAATTAACGGGAATTGATCGAATGATCTCTCAACCTACCTAATGACTTTATCAATTCAACTAGTTATTAAGCTATCCTATGGGTGATCAATTGACTAGTCGAGATCTCTCGTCTAACTATTCAATTAACGTGATGATTGCTAGTTTATAGGTCACCAACTCTTGTTGTACAATCCTACATGAATCTTATCTCACTCACTTCTCGATTTGTTGCAAGACGATAATTAAGAACAACAATCAACAAGGACAATTGCATTCAATTCAATAAAATAGGAGTTCTAACAAAATAGTTCCAAAGCAATCCCTAAAATGAAATTAGCCTAACTTGGTCTCCATAACATCATCAACACTCAAATAAACCATCTTTATAAAGACTAGAGGGAATAAAAGTGATAAAACATTGAACATGAGAACTCCTTCTCTTCTTTGCCAAAATCTGGAACTTTAGTGTTGACGTGCTATTTTTCCTAATCTTGATGATGACCTTTGTCTTCAATCCTTCCTAAATACTCTGTACATGTGTTCTTCACTATTGGATGGTGTTTCTATAAAGTAGTGTCATCTCTTTTATAGTCCAAAAATCCTAAGTTTAACGAAGCCTCACAGATTGCCTCGGATTACAATTCCCACGTTTGTGGGAATTTGCATGATTCTCACCATTGTGGGAATTGGTCACAGACACTCTTCATTTCTTCTGTAATTCCCATGTCCAGTGGGAATTTGCATGATTCCAACAAAAGTGGGAATTGGGCATAGAACCACTCTTCTTGTCTTCTCTTCTTTGATCTTTCGTTCAACCTCCAAGCTGCTCCCTCCTCTTTCCTACACAAAAATAGTCAATTCTTACCCTCAATTAGCATCAAACATACAAGAACAGCAATAGAAATTACACTTAATGAAAACATACAAAATGAATCCTAAACTAGAACAATAAATGACAATTATACTAAAAAACATATACCAATTTCCTATAAAAACATAACTTAATGCGCACCTATCAACATCCCCATACTTGAATCTTTGCTTATCCTCAAGCAAAATAAATACAACCAATCAATTCTACCACTTCATTTTCACAAAGATCAAATCACACAATCCTTAAAATTCAAGCCAAATTAAATATCATGTTAATGTATATATTATGACTACTTTTTCATTGGTGAACATAAGCTAACTCACAATTGGCACAATCACTCAAAGATAAGTAAAGATGCAAAATGAATTTTTTTTCACAATTTTCACTCATTTGGCTCAAATGTTTAAGGTTTAGTGTTTCGTTCAAACTTCCTATAGGCTTGCTATTACACTATCGCTCAAACTACACTACCGTAGGCTTGCTATTACACCAATTCTTTTCTACAAGGATTACATGCATAAATGGATCAAAAGGACTTGTTTAGGGCTGTAATGTGTTAAAGGTTAAGGTGGGTCAAAAGAAAAAGGCAAGAAGATTAAGCACAAGCATTACTAAAGTAAAAAGCGGAAATAAAAATGGGATAACAAAACATAACTCTAAGACATACAAATGTAACCAATATTATGCACTATTAATGCTACTCACTTGTTCTTCCTTTTTATTCGTTTTGTTTTCTTTTTTTCTTTTTCTTTATACATGGAAGAACTATGAATCAAAACTAGCACTATATACAATGTAGTCCACAGGCATAAATAAACTCAACTTATCTCCTTAAAAATTTCACTCAATCACAACTAATTGTTTACTTAATACTCTACTAAGCTTACAAAAAGGGTAGGATAATATGGTTTAAAGTTTGAAAATTTTGGGTATTTTCACAAACAAAAGGTTAAGGCTTAATGGGGGTAGCAAAGGATAATTAACAGGTAGGTCATTTAAGCCAAAGGTTAACACAAAAAGGGCTTAGATCATCTCTATTAAACATGCATCCAGTAGACTCAAACCAATTCAAAGTAAGTTCTAAAGGTAGTTGCCTATGGAAGTAACACTCAATAAAGAATGGAAATGACTATAAATAGAGTCATATGGCTCAATCCTCACTTTAGCTCAAATGAAAACTCATTATGCATCTCTACACTACCTTATTGTTTAAATTTCGATTTGTGACTAAACTTATGCAACTAACTACTTTTCATGACTCTATATGGTTCACTTTCTACTCAAGTAGCTTGATTCGAGTTCAAGCATGCATTCAATCTAATTCCAACAAACATGACAAAATCTTATGGAAATATTTATCAGAGTGATTTAAGTACGGTTCCATTGTTAACAAAAAGCAACATTGCTGACACAAAGCACATACAATATGCCAAAACATGCATCCTTTTTAACACTATTTAAGAAAAATGCAAGTAATAAGTTTGTTGTCACCTCCCCACACTTAAAGATCACATTGTCCTTAATGTGACAAGCTAACCCCTAAGTGAGTGACAATGACATTAGACCAACTGAAAATGGAAAAAACACAAATAAAAGAAATTTAAACTAACACATGATATTAAAGCAAACAAAAGATACTGAAGTCAAATCAAAATTAAAGAAAATAGAATTAAACAAAAGACATAGCACACGTAATTGGTAAGAAAATAAATAAACATGAAATAGAATGCATTGAACGGTAAGAAAAGCTTATTCGGATGGTGGTGGGGATAGTGATCGTGTAGGAGCTTCAAGCTTGAGGAACTTTCTCTTTAAACTACATTGCTCCTTATGAACCTGCCACGTTTGAGTGCCGAGTTCATCGAGTTAGGATGTCATTCGTTGTTGATTAGCAGCTATTTAGTTGAGAATCGGTTGATATCGATTAACTGCCGTTGGTTCCCTCGGTTCCTTCGCTACTACTTCCCCCTCTAGTTCTGGAGCTTTATTGGATATGGAGGGTCGGCCTATGACTACAATGACACCTCTCCTGCTTTTCACTACAGTAGGTGTCCTAGGATTGCGAAGATCCATAGATTGGACCTCCACAATCTCTGAATGTCTTAAATAGACTATGTCAAACATGTCATAGGGAGTAATATGCATAGTCTTAATATGAATATTATAAAATATACCCAAAGTAGAAGCAATATCAGCCATCCCAAAAGACGTGTTCTTTTTATTAATCACACTCGCTAGTGAAAAATTATGTAAGGTGTGTTGATTTTAAGCTTTCTATATATGCACCACAAAAAGAAAAATTCTTTAGCTGAGCATTTATTAATTTCCATTTTATTAAATACAGTCAAACACATAAATTATGTAATAGCAAATGCTAAGCACTTTGGATTAGAGAATTTGGTGCATTACGTGAATCAAAATGTTCGTCACTCATGAGGGTGTTCTAATAAGCATCAACATCAAAATCTAGATGATCATCTAAAATTTTTACATTTGATAAATAAAACAATTCACGCATGACAGAATAATCAAGTTAAAAAACATTTCCACCTAACCTAAATCAAAACAAATCCATTTTAGAGTTATACCTAATTGTTGTGAAAAACTTTAAAGATAGGGTGGCAGAAATAGGTACGTCGCATCGAACAAATCTATTCCATCCTATGTTAGTAGCTAATTGTTCAATTCGACATCTCACTCCTATATTTTCTAATACGTCAAAATCGAAATACCTAGGAGTAACTATTGCGCTACTCCTAAAGTCACAGAAACGTACATTTTCTTCTTCCGGGCAAATTAGAAATGGGGCCCGAAAGGTTGCTGCTAAGTTGGTTTTCCCTTCGCTGGAAACTTGAAGGTGGAGCTCGTTGACCGATTGCTTGACTCTACTCATCCTTAGTGGAGCCATTATGAGAAGAAAAACTACAAAAATGAAAGAGAGAGAGTGAAATTCGTATTTTAGAGAGAGAAAATAAAATCCACCTAAATCCTTGGGTTTTGAATGATTGATGCATGAAAAGAGTGAAGGAATTCAAGATTAACGAAAAGGGATAAAGAAAATTCCAAGAATCTAGATGAAAAATGAAGGGTTTTAGTGAGGGGAAAGAGAGAAAATCATAGGTTAGAGAGAGAGTAAAAGTTTGAAAATGGATGAGAGAAAAATGAGGAAGGGAAACTCCCCACAATTCCCACGTGGAAATTGCTGATCCTTATAATTTCAAACCTTCTTCCAAGCTTATATGTACTCTCTATGATCCCAAAACTTACAAACACAAGATAATATCATCAACAAGAAATTTGAAAAATAAACAAATTGAAATTCAAACTAAATCAATATGAACATTAATTAAACTCAATTAAAAAATGATCCAAACAAAATCAAACCAAAACTAGGCAAAAACATTCAAAAGAGAATAACTTCTGTGGGTTGCTTCCCATGCAAGACTTTGTTTACTGTCAGTAGCTTGACTTCCCTTTATGCTCATGGTGGCTCAAATTACTGATTTAGTACCTTTACAGAAATTGATCTCAAATTTTATAGATGAGCTACCCCATTCTGGATTCCACATTTATTCTTATTTTCCTTTCTTCACCTTCTTCTACACGTTTGTTTCTTCCGGGACACATTCCAGGGGTCCTCAATACTTTCCCATCCTCCTTTGAGTTCAAGTTTTTTGATATCCATTGGGGGTGGTGTAGGATGATAACTTTTCTTCGATACCTCAAATGTTAACTGCTCCTTTCCTACTCTTAGTATTAATTCGCCCCCGTCAACATCAATGATCACAGAAGCAATAGCTAGAAACAGTCACCCCAAAACTGTAGGAGTTTCCTTGTCTTCACTAATATCAGCGTGTAAAAATTTGTTGGGAAGGTAAACTTCCCAATGTGTAGTTGCACATTCTTGATAATCCCCACTGGTAAATGCACCGTTCTGTCAGCCGTCTTTATTAATGTCTTAATAGGCTCTGGCTCTTCTAGACCTCACTTCTGACTGAATGAGTATGGTATCATATTGATACCAGCTCCCAAATCTACAGATGCTCGATCTGTCTTAACTCCATTTATATTACACGAAATGAAGAAGTCTCCTGGATCGTCTTTCTTTTGTGCTACATGTGGACTTTCTCCTATTATGTGCTTTATAATCTCTTCCTTCAATGATTACTTCTTCTCATATGTTACTCCACTTGAAGATGACTTCTGCTAGGCCAAAAGCTAATGTGTAAGTCCAAGTTGAAGCTCCCTAATTGGCTTGCTTACTGGTTTACTCGGAAGGACTTCTAATGCCATTTGTTCTTCTTACTTGTCTTCATCTTTCTCCCCGTATTCGCTTTCTTTCTTCTCTATCCGAGTAATGACCATAATTCCCTCCTTCGGATTCACCTCATTATTGCTTGGTAGACTACTTGCATTCTGTGAAGATAAAGCATTAGCTAGTTGGCCTACCTGAATTTCCAGATTGTGGATGGTTGACACGTGATTCTTTAAAATCTGATCAAATTTTGCTTCCATCCTCTTTTGATTTTCCTTCTGGCTCATATGCATCTTTTTTTTTTGTTCTGCTCTTTTGCTGCCAGTTTAGACCCCTAGCCTTCCATCATCTTATCCATTTTACTTTCCAATGCTTTGAGTTGATCTTGCTAAAATCCTAGTGGCCTTTATGGTCTTTGTTGGCTACCTGTAATATTATTACTCTGAAAAAAGTTTGGGTGTTTTTTACAACTTGGATTATATGCATTTGAATATGGATTATTACCTCGCTGTGACTGGCCAGTTCCCTCTAGGAAACACTCCGCTGAGCTGTTATTGCTTTCCCCACACAGCTCACATTGCACTTGTATCACCTTCACTGCTGAGGTAGATGCTCCTTGCATATTGTTCAATTGCTTCGTAAGTGCTGTGATCTATGCCTGCAAGGCAATAACTGAATTAATAGGAATCATACCTTTCTGTTCCTTCTAGCATTGTCTGCTCCTCTCTCTTGATCATATGCAATTGTTGCTTGCTAACTCTTCCAACAAATCATATGCTGCTTCCACCATCTTCCTCATAAGTGAACCTCTGATTGTTGTATCAATTGTCCCTCTTGTGCTTGGATTCACTCTATTATAAAATGTTTGAAGCAGAAACTCCTTCGGGAGGTTGTGATGTGGGTAGCTTTTTTGAAGTTCCTTAAATCTCTCCCAAGCTTCATAGAGAGATTCTCTGTCACTCTATTGGAAATTTGTTATCTCTTTGATAATTCTCGTTGTCTTCATTAACGAAAAATACTTAGGGAGGAATGCTTGGGCGAGCTATTCCCAGGTTGTGATTTGGAATGATTCAAGGAATTATACCACGCTTTAGCCAAATCTTTCAACGTGAATGAAAATAGTCTTAACTTCACTACATCATCGGACATTCTGTTGAATCTAAATGTGTCACAAATGTCTAAAAAATTTGAAATATAGGCATTCGGCCTATAAAACTGCACTCTGTTTTGTAGAATATTGAGTAGAGCCAGCTTTATCTCAAAATTATTCTCCTAGAATACAGGTCTCACCACTCTTTGAGGACTAAATCCTGGCCTCATGAAGTCCATCAACATTCTCTCTTGTCCTCCTTGCTCTCCTTCTTCAGACATATCTTGATTCAAAAAATTTAGACGCTTCTTCTTATTTCTCTTTCGTGCTTCTTAATGTCAGGAAATTCATCTTCTATAACTTCCTTCATTCTTCGTGTGCTCCTTATGTTCATGCACCTGCAAATACACAAGGAAAAGTATAAAAAATCTTAAATCAAAATAATCTAAATTAAACACGATGCTTAACAATGAATCCTCCCCAATAATGCCAAAAAATTGTTGATTGGTAAAACCTATCTACTTTATTTACACTCAAAACCTGCAAGTGAACGGGTTGTGACTTGTAGTTAAAAAGAGTAGATATTGATCCCACAAGAATTGATGCCTAGACATCGCTTAATTTAGACACGAATTTGGTTAAGAAATGAAACTGTTTAATGAAAATAATCTGGAAAATTAAATTAAAATTAAAATTAAAATTAAAATTAAAATTAAAAAGACTAATGCAAATAATGGACAATACTAAAATTGCAGAAAATTGGAATTCAAGAAACTAAATGCTAGAGATTACTTTTTCTTTATTTTATCTCTCTCAAAGTGTAACTATTTGTCCCTAATTAAATTAACAGGAATTGATTGAACGATCTCTCAACCTACCCAATGACTCTACCAATTCAACTAGTTATTAAGCTATCCTATGGGTGATCAATT
>JAOSBN010167971.1:0-20972 GCA_027563595.1 Erythroxylum suave | reverse complement strand
ACTTACTTGTGTTCTGAATTAAGCATTTGTTAAGGAAGAGGGTAAAACGAAAAAGTATACACAATTCAACCCCCCTTTTTGTGTGTTGATTATCATTGTACTAATTTGTGATTTACTTCAAACCAAAGCTTTTATGAATTTATCACCCACCTTTTCTTCCATGAACAATCGTCCCTTCTTCTTGGACTTAGGCACCTCAACTTTGGCCTTGATGGCGTTTAGGATTTGCAAGGACCCCATCTTGGTCTCTTCGTGTTATCATTGCTTTTCCCTTTCTTCAATCAAGGTGGAGAGCTTGCTCTTCTTTAGGCACTCCCTTGCCTTGTGCAATCCATCACAAAAAAAGCATTTAATCGATGCTTTCCTGCCTTTGTCCTCCTTATGGTTGCTCTGCTTATGCTTGCCATACTTGTGGGAGCCCTCTTTGCTTTGATGGTTGTCTCCTCTACCTTTTCCTTTGCCACCCTTGTCTTTGTGAGACTTGGGTTTCTTGAGCTTTTTGAATTTAATAAGTGACTCGATAATGAAAATGGCAGTGGTGAGGTCTTGTGCACCACACCTTTGGATCTCCAACTTCACTTAATTTTATAGACCATCTATAAAGGCAAAAAATGCTTCCTCATCTCGATAGTCAGGGATCATAAAAAACACTTCAAAGAACTCCTTCATATAATCTAGAATGCTTCCTTTTTGTCTGAGACTTTTTAGCTTGGCTCTCACCTCCAATTAGGCATTCTCAGGATAGAATTGCCTCTTGATTTCCTTCTTGAACTCATCCCATATATTTATTGTGCAAATACCCTTCTCAATTCACCATGCCTTCTTGTCCACCAATCCATCTGGTATCCATAATGTAAAGACCAGTATTTTCAATCTTCTTGGCATCTTCTATAACACCAAGTGCCTTAAAGTATTGCAACAAGCTCTAAAAGAAATTATCAATCTCTTTCACATTCATCAACCCACTATACTCTTTTGGCTTTGGAATGTCTGCCTTCAAAGGAATAGTGACTACTGTGGGCATGACATTGCTTCCCCCTTGGCAATTGCCCTCTTGTAAAGGACTAGCCCATCCTTCATCTCACGCAACTTAAAGATGACCTTTGCAAGCTCTTCTTTGAGATAGAGAATCTCGTATTGAAGAGATTCCTCTAAGGTCTTCACTTGGTTTGGAAATTTGGAATTGGTAATGTTCAAGGCACTTCGCATCTCCTCTTGGAACTCTTCTCTCCCTTTCTCAAGTATATGCGTTGGTCCATCTCCTTAAACTTCAGCTACCACAAACTCCACCTTTGCGAGCCTTCCATTAATGTCCACCAAGACATCTCTCGACCTTGATCTCTCTACTTGTTTTCTTCTCTTCTCCCCACTTTGGTAGTTCCACTTATTCCTGACATCTTTACTAGGCAGCAATGAACATAACCTGGCTCTGATACTAACTATTACATGCTTGGTATTTTCAACAACAAATCATAAGGTCCTTAGTTGTATGTCTCGCAACTAAGTCATCCTCTCCTTTGAATGCTAGAAGCAAAGCTCGTTTAACACCCCGTGTTAGGGGTTAAAATATTGAGGAATTTCAGTGCACTTTATGCTTTGCATAATTGAGTTTTCGCTTATATGTGCATATGCAATTTTGGACATATACAAATAATTATACATGCATTCATTGACATTTTTCCAGGTATAAGTGATTTTTTTTAGTGGTTTAAGTATGAATGTTGGATTAGATGTGTTACAAATTTATTTGGTGATAATAGTTGTTATTTCGAAATTTTGGTGCATTATGGATTAATTGTCTTGCATTATTAAATTGGTGTGTATTATTATTAATTCCGCATAGATATTTTGGAAATTTATTGAAAATTTGAGGTATTTTAGAGTAAAAAAATAAATAAAGAAATAAGAGACAAATCATTAGTTGACAAATGGATAAATTATAGAGTGACATATGGCATTTTATTAAGAAGCCACCTAAGTTTAAGTCATGTTTGAAAAAGAAAATTTTGATGCATTTTGGTCTCTTCCTTTGGGTTCTTTCAACACCGAACATCACCTTCTTAAACACACTCTTTATTTTTGTCTTTACCGAAATCCTCCACCATTAAACTTCATTTGATGCTCACCCATTGAACTTGTGCTTGCTAATGTTATTAGCTCATCCATCACCAAAAACACTTATAAACCTTCATTCAATTGCTTATTTCACTCTTATTTCCTTTGCTACATCCACTAAAACTCTCATTTGCTCTCCTAAGTTCTAGAAATTTTGCTGAAGAGAGAAGAGAGAGAAAGAAGCTTAGTCAAGTAAGTTTATTCAGGTTTTAATGTTTGTAACCGCATGCATGCGTAATTGGTATACATTTTCATACTTGTAGATTGTTGCATGCATGAATGGTGTTGATACAATTGTGGGTGTTGAAGGAAGAAGTAGATTCGGAGATGTGTATAACTAGGTGAAAGTTTGAGTGAGCTGGAGTTTGAGATATGCAAAATTTTACTTAACATTCGTCTGCCTTTAGGGCATAACTTGATTTGTAAATATCCAAATTAGATTGAGTTTGATTTATAGTAGACTAGAGACATAGAGCTACATTTTTCATAAAGGAATCGAATTCGAATTATGCTCTTAAGAGTCTGGAAAATTGGATTGAAGTTGAAATTTGTGTTCTGTCAGAGTGTGAAAATAGTCTGTGGGTTTTTTATTATAACTTGAATGATACTGAACAAAATTGCATGAAATTAGCTTCATTAGAAACTTAAAACTTAAAGGAACAATTTTTCAGAAGAGTGTTTTGCCTAAATCCTTCATATTCCTTGTCAAAATGACCACGAAAGATTGACCCGAAGGTTTGTTTTGGGAAGAGCTGGAAGAAGTTGGAATAAAAGGTAGTGCACGATGTTGTTTGACAATTTTGAACATCCTTCGTTCTTTTGGTTATAACTTCTTCTCCTGACATCCAATTGACATGTTAATTGAACCAATGGACTCTTAAGAAATTAATCTTCATCTCCACCAAAATTAGGACTTTCTGAAATGGATTGATTGAAAAATTTAAGTTGAAAATATGACTGTGCTAAAGTATGATAATTGGGATAGTTTTAATGAACATACTTTGGTATTCTGATTATATTTTGATATGTAGTTTTCCAGATGGAGTGATTCTTGTTTTGAATTAAATTAAAGTCATAAGGATACAAATTTTATGAAGAGATTAAATTTTAATTCTGCCTCTAAGAATTTCAGAATCTGATTTGAATTTGGGATTAGAATTCTGTTGAAGCTTAAGAATGGTCTGAGATCTTTTAAGTATAACTTTCAGTATACTAAACCAAATTGGATGAAATTGGTGTCATTGGAGACCTAAGACAAAGAGGGACAACTTTCTAGAAGGATGTCTTACCTAGTTACCTCACCTTCCTGATGATAATAGTTGAGGAAAGTGGACCTGAAAGTTAGTTGTGAAATAAATATGGATTGAGGAATTAAGTATGGTTTCACTTGATTAATTATGTGACAAGATTAAGGATAAGAAACCGGGAATTTGTCATGAACATGCATCATACATATTCAGTATACATTAATGTTCATAATTGAATTCATAATTGTGCACAATAGTGATATGTGTTTGTATTAAATGTTTTAGAGGAACCCATACAGCGACTGATTCCAGATATTGCCAGGACTTCGAGACAATAAGCAATAAGGGAGCTTTGTAAGTAATTTAGATGGTCAATTTTTTTTTGTAAAAAATTCATTAAGTAAGTTTTGATAGTTTAGCTTTGACTATTTTTCTTGCTATTGATTTGGATCATTGAATGATTTGCAAAGCTGTAAGAATGTGATATGCTTGAATCTATGGTATTAAACATTGATTGATATGTGTTTTGAATTTCAGACATTTTTGTTTTTGAATCTATTAAGTCCTAGTTGTGGGTAAATAGGCATGCCTAGAAGGGTCTGCAGTTGCTTCTGTGGCACTTCGGTGCTGAGACTTCAGTCTCTCCTGGACACTTCGGTGTCAAGACTTCAGTCTCTCCTAGACACTTCGGTGTCGAGACTTTGGTCTCTTTAATATAAGTCTCATTACCCACTTCAGTAAATGAATTAGCAGTTATCTAGTTTTGTAATTATGATATATGTTTGATTATGACATAAACATTATTGTGTTTTGATTCTGAAGGGTTTATACCCTCTTGTGATATTCAGTTCTGTTAATTATAAAGTCTGTTCTGAAATACATTATGTCTAATTTATTGTTTAATGTATATATATGCTGTTACATGATTCAGTATGATAAGTTGTCAGTTTATCCATATATTAGTTATTACTCACTAAGCTATATGCTTAGCACGATGGATTTGCCCCGTGTAGGTTCAAAGCGAGGATTATAAAGGCTGGGACGAGTCAACCGCATTAGCCAATGAAGTTTGAGTCTTGATTTGTCAAAAATGTATTTTTTTAGTTAATTTTGGCTTGTATATAAAGTGTATGGTTCTGAATTATTGTAAACTTTTTGGAATAACTATTATCAGTTTTTGGAACAAAGTTGTATTAAGTTCAATGTTATATGATGTATGTTTGCTCTAAATTGCTTCCAATGGAAGATTTTTGAATGCTATGTTTCCGTAAAATGTTTTGGTTTGTTTATATTGTCTTATGTGGCATCCACATATCCTCCTACGGGGTATTTGGGCGTTACAGCTAGCACAAGTTAGTAAAGATGGAAGATAACCAAGAACAATGATGAGAAAACTTGGAGAATGTTAGTATTACTCAAGAAAGCTTTACAAGGCTATTGCTATGAGTTTCCATGTATGCTACGAATGAACACCCCTTAGGTATTTATAGTCTTCCACTTCCTCAATGGATGACTGGGATTTATTTGATCGAAGGTCTCATGTTCATCATCTAGAATTCTCTACATCTATCTACATGTTCAAGTATTATCTACAAGATTCTAAAATCGTCCACCCATCTCTAGACTTGTCTTGAACATAGAAGAATAGTGTGGAATCTTCTGTAGACTTCTGGCTTAATGTCTCTATTTAGTAGGGAACTTCACAATGCGTGACAAGTTAGAGGAGTCTTGGAGAGAGGAGGGAAAGATTTTTTAGTTTTGGCATACTACGAAAACTCTATAATGGGAAGGAGAAGAGGTATTGTTGTAGAGAGAAGAGGAAAGATCAACCGAACTTGTTTCTTAGGTCGAGAAAAAAAGTTTTCAAGGATATTGTGTGTCCCTTGATATAACAAATTGTGCATTTATAGAGTAAAAATCGTTCTTGCCATTGAAGCAACTAGTTATTTAGTAGTGTTTTTTTTAGGCTTAAGAATCTTGGGAAAGATGTGTTGTCCATTTTTATCACAAAGTGATAAGAGTTGAGGTGGAAATTGAACTTTTCAATTCCCTTTTTTAATGCCAAAATCTCTTTGTAGCTAGAATGGTAGTGCTTTTCATATTTTTTGAACTATTCACTGTCATGAACACAATAGTGTCTTTTCCCGTCAATCTCTTTAATGAGAAACCCGTCAATCTCTTTAATGAGAATAACACCCAAATAATGGTCACTAGCGTTTGTCTACAAAATGTGCTGGCCTTTGTTAGGAATTTTTAAAAACTGGTGGATTTTGACAAGCATGCTTTAAGTGTTGTATTACTCTAGTATGATCTTTACTCTATGGTGGTGGATTCTTTCTCAGTAACTTTGATAAAGGTGATTTATAATCAGCTACGTGGGGGGTGAAATATCAAATGTAATTAACAATTCCAAGGAATTGTTGAATATGTTTGGCATTGAGATTGTCATAAGAAAAATGTAACAGTTCACTAGCTATACGTGGACTAAACTAATAAAATCCATCGTGGAAGTTTATGCTCAAAAATTATATTTGGGTTGTCCGAATATAGCTTTTTTTCACTGAAAGTATAATCTTATGTTGTTTTGTGAGATCTAAAAAAGATTGGAGTAAGGCCTAATGTTCTTAATGGGTTTTGGAGTAGAGAAGTATGTCATCTATGTAAACTAAAGCACTGGAGAGAATAGGCTCATAAATCTTGATTATGGCCTGTTGAAATAGTGAAGGGGCTACTTTGAGTCTAAACGGCATCACTGTCCATTTATATTGGGCATTAGGAATACAAAAGATTGTCTTGAATCTTTCCTAAGGGTCAATTAAAAGATACCAAAATCCCGCCTTTAAATCAAACTTGGAAAAGATTGTAGCTTCTTTGAGAAAGAGTACTTGAGTACTAAGCTTTAGCAGAGGAAACTTTTCATCTTATAGGAAAGTATTAAGAGGTTTGTAATCAATCACTAACCTCTTTTTCCTGCGCTTTTGTTCATATCTCTTATTCACATAAAAATCTTGGCAATCACAGTTAGATTTTTTTGAACTCAATTAATCCTTGCTGTGATAAAATAACACACTCCTCCTGTGCTAATTTCAGATCATTAGGTTCATACCTAGATTAGAAGCCCTTATAGGGTTGATGTCCTCATTCTTTTTAAATGGGAGATGGATAAAGAAGTGAGGATTCTCCTATAGAGAATGAGGACATGAGAACTATGCATGGTTCTTAGGAAAGTGTTCTAAAACTTGGTCTCGTAGGGCTTCATATGAAGGTGGTACTTGTGTGAGTTCTAACACATTTATGATGTCAGTGTAAGCATAACAATTAGCATGACATTTAATTCTTGTAGGGAGAATTTTTAATGGAGATGCCTTATAATAGACATTCATGCCAATCAGAATATCTTGGCTAAGGGGACGACTTTTTAAGGACTTTAGTCCAAACCATACAATTAGGGAAGAAGTAGATCCCTGTTTTCTTTATGTGATAAGCCCAATTTTAAATGAGTTGCCATTAGTAGTAGTAAAATATTCATCATTGGAAATCCATACTTCAGATGGAAGCATGTTAGGCTTCATAATGCTTCTGCATGATCCAGTATCCATATACTTAACAGCCTTAATGGACTGATCATATTTATCTTGTTGTAGTAACTGAATATGGGGGTAAGGGGTCTAGAGTCTACCTTTAAGCACTTATGTTGTAATATGTATAACATGTCATCTTCAGTATCATCAGAAATTGAGGAATCAGAGGATTCATACTCTTCCTCAGGAGAATTGATTGGTACAACAAATTTGGCTTCCTCATCTTCATCAGATTGTTCTTCAATGAAGTCTTTAATGTTTCCATCATCTTGGATTGACATGATAGCTTCAATGAAATCCAATAGTTTGACATCCTTTTTTGTCTTATTATGATATTGATGAGCATAATGTCTTGAATTGCCCAGATAAAGCATCAATCTGCCTTCTTTGCTTGAGGATTTCTTCATTTGAAGAATCTGACAAATCTTCATTGTTTCTTTCTTTTGAAGGGCTTATGGTTTCCTTCATAAGAATTGTGGGAGCTATGGAACTTCTTCTACGAGAACTTTCTATGATGATGTTTCTTTTTTATGTGATAATCGCAACTTTTTTTTTCCTTACACTTGATCTTCAAGTAACATTTTCTGCAAGTCTTTTTCAATAGAGAATTGCCTTTGATAATGTTTTTGAAAAACAATTATTGATCACAAAGCTTGTCAAGTGAAGCTAAGGTGAGTTGATATATTATCCCTTATATCTCTTCGAAGTGTGGCAATGGTATATCTCTTCGAAGTGTAGCAAGGGTTCTTTGTAATTTGAGTTGTAATTATTCTGGAAGAGAAGAAATAAATGTATAACGAAGATTGACATCATTGAATTCGTTCAGAAGATAATAACGTTCCATCATACGTTGAAAATGCTTTTGTAAATCTTTTCTATCCATAAAACAACACTTCATCCCAAAATTTGTGTTGAGTACTGAGATAATCTACTCATTTTACGCTCAAAAACCACAAGTGAATGGGTCGTGACTTGTAGTTAAAAAGAGCAGATATCAATCCCACAGGGATTGACGCCCATACACCACTTAATTTAGACAAAACATTGTTTAAGAAAAGAAATTGTTTAATGAAAATAATATGGAAATTAAATTAAAATTAAAAGACTAACACAAAGCAATAGACAATACCAAAGTGTAGAAAATCAAAATTCAAGAATCTAAAAACTAGATATTACTTTTTGTTTCCCTATTTTGTCTCCCTCCTATTTTATTAATCGAATTGTGTCTCACCTAGATTTCCAAATGAATTCACTACCCTCTCTCAAGATGTAATTAATTGTCCCTAATCAAATTGAAGGAATCAATTGGACGATGACTCTACTGATTTAACTAGTTATCAAACTATCTTATGGGTGATCAACTGAATTTGCTGAGATCTTTCTTCTAACTATTCAATTAATATGATAATTGTACGTCTATAGGCTGCCAACTCTCGTTGTACAATCCTACACAATTAATCTTACTCACTCTCTCGATTTATTGCAAGATAACAAAAAAATTACTAATCATTAAAGACACTTTCATTCAATTCAATAAAATAGGAGTTATAACAAAATAGTTCAAAAGCAATCCCTAAAACTAAATCATCCACTCATGGTCTCTATAACATTATCAACATTCAAATAAGCCATTTTACAAAGAGTAAAGGAAGGAAAATTGACAGAAAATTGAATAAAGGAACTCCTTCTCTTCTTTGCCAAATTCTGGAAATTTTGGTGTTGATGTGCTATTTTCTCCAATTGATCCTTGATTTCAATCCTTCCTCAAGGCTCCAAACTTGTGTTCTTCACCCAAGGATGGTGTTTCTACAAAAGTGTTTCATCTCCCCTTATTCATGGAGGCTTAATTACGCTTTAATAGTCCAAAACCCCTAAGTTTAATGAAGCCCCGCATATTGTTTTGGATTGTAATTCCCATGATTGTGGGAATTGACCATAGAAAACTTCCTCTTTCCTTTTCCTCTTTGATCTCTAGCTCAATCACCAAGTTGCTCCATCTTCCTTCCTACACAAAAATAGTCAATTCTTACCTTAAATTAACATCAAACCTAAAAGAACAATAATGAAAATCAAACTAAACGAAAATATACAAAATGAATCCTAAACTACAACAATAATCAACAATTATGCAAGAAAACACATACCAATTACCCAGAAAAACATATACTAATGCACAACTATCAACATCCCCGCATTTAAATCTTTGCTTGTCCTCAAGCAAAATAAATACAACCAATCAATTCTATCACTTCATTTTCAGAAAGATCAAAGTATATAATCTCTCAAAATTAAGCCAACTTAAATATCAAGTTAATATCATGACTACTTTTTCATTGGTATACATAAACAAACTCAACAATTGACACCATCACTCAAAGATAAGTATAGATGCAAAATGAGTCTTCCTCGCGGTTTTCACTCATTTCTCTCAAGCATTTGATGATTAGTGCTTTGCTCACACTTCTTATAGGAAACTACACTATCATAGGCTTGCTAATACACCAATTCTCTTCTACAATGATTGCATGCATAAATAGATCAAAATGACTTGTTTAAGGTTACAATATGGTAAGGATTATGGTGGGTAAAGATGGAAAAAGGGTTAAGCATAAGCATTAGTAAAGTAAAAAGTGGAAATAAAGGGTTAACAAAACATATCTCCGAGATACACAACTATAACTAATATTCCGCACTTATTGATGCTACTATGCTACTCACTTGTTCTTCTTTTTTCTTTTCTTTTATTTTCCTTTTCAAAATTTTTTATTTTTCTTTTTTTTCTCTAAACACATGGAAGAACTATGAATTGAAATAGCATTTAAATACATTGTAATCCACAGGCAGAAATATACTTAACTCATCTCGATAAACTTTCACAACCATCCCAACTAATGTATTACTTAATACTCTACTAAGCTTATGAACGGGTAGGTTAATAAGGTTGTAAAGTTTTAAAATTTTGGGTGCTTTCAAGGAATAAAAGGTTAAGGCTCAATGGGGGTAGCAAGGGATAATACTAAGGGTAGGTCATTTAGGCCAAAGGTTAACACAAAAAGGGCCTAAATCGTCTTGATTAAGCATGCATCTAGTAGACTCAAACTGATTTAAAGTAAGTTCTAAAGGTAATCACCTAAGGAAGTATCACTAAACAAAGAAATAGAATGACTATAGCTGGAGTCATATGGCTCAATCCTCGCTTTGGCTCAAATGAAAACTCATTATGCATCTCTACACTACCTCATTACTCAAATGTCAATTTGTGACTAAACTTATGTAACCAACTACTTTTCATCACTTTATATGGTTCACTTTTTACTCAAGTAGCCTAATCCAAGTTCAAGCATACATTCAATCTAATTCCAACTAGCATGACAGAATTTCATGGCAATATTCATCAGAATGATTCAAATGCAACTCCATTGCTGACACAAAGCACATAATACACCTAACCATGCATCCTATTTAACACAATGCAAACAATGCAATTGAAAAAGTCAATGCACCAACCCACACTTAAAGTTCACATTGTCCTCAATGTGACAAGCCAACCACCAAATAAGGGAAATTGATCTCAAACCAAACAAAAGAATTGCAACAAACAAATGACATGAAACCAAACAAAAAATTACAATAAACCAAATAAAAGAAAATGATATGAAACCAAACAAAAGATGAAATTAAACCAAACAAATTAAAATGACATGAAACCAAACAAACGTGAAATGAAACAAACCCAAAAAAAAAAAGAAACAACAAAATTTAAAAGTAAAAGGGTAAGAAAAGCTTATTTAGATGATGGTGGTGATGGTGTTGGTGAAGAAGCTTCAAAATTGTTCCTCCGATAGAAATTGAGGAACCTCTTCTTCAGTCTGCATTGCTCCTTGTGGACTTGCTGCATTTGGGTGCTGAGCTCATCAAGTTGGGATGTCATTTGTTGTTGATTGGCAGCCATCTGGTTGAGAATTTGTTGAAATCGATCGACCTCTATTGGTGCACTCGACTCTATTGATTCATCCTCTAGCTTTGGGGCTATGCGGGATGTGAAGGGTTAGTTCGCGGCTGTATGGTGCCCCTCCTATTCCTCACTGCATTACGGGTCTGAGGATTTCGAAGTTCTATAGAATGAAACTCCAAAATCTCAGAGCGTCTCAAATGCGATAAGTTAAATATATAGTGTGGCGTTGTGCGCACCTCTCCCACATCAAGGTTATAAAACTGAGCTAAAGCAGTAACAACATGAGACATTCCAAAATATGAACTCTTTGTATTTACAACACCCACTGTTGATCGAATTTGGTGCAATGCGTGAGTCAAAGTGTTCTTCACCTGTTAGAGTTTTCCAATAAACATCCAAATAAAAATCATTGTGGTCATCTAAAACTTTAGTGTTTTGCAAATCAAAAGGACCACGCATGACAGTATAATCCAATTTGTAAATAGTATCGAAAAACCTAAACTAGAAAACATCCATTTTAGGATTATATCGGACAGTAGTGAAAAACTCTATGGTCATCATAGGGTAAATAGCTACATCACACCGAACAAACATATTCCATCCTATGTTTGCAACTAATTGCTCAATTTTCTGTCTTACTCCTATAGTTTCTAACAAATCAAAATTAAAATACCTAGGAGTGAGTAATTCTCTATATCTTTTTCTTCCGAATAAATTAGGAAGGGGGAACAATAAGCCGTCGCTAAATCGCGCTTACCTTTACTGGAGACTTCACGGCAAAAATTCATCGATTGGTTTGGTTGGTTTCTGAGCCATCATCTTCCTTGGTGCCATTGTAAGAAGAAAAGTTGCAAAAATAAGAGAAAAATAGTGAAATTCATATTTTAGAGAGAGAGAGAGAGAGAGAGCAAAATCTTACCTAAATCCTTGTATTTTTTAATGATTAATGCATGAAAAGAGTGAAGGAATGTAAGATTAATGAAAAGAAATAAAGAAAATATCAAGAATCTAGAGGGAAAATGAAGAGTTTTAGAGAGTGGGAGGAGGATTTTCATGGGTTAGAGAGAGAGGGAATGAAATTTTGAAGAATATGATAGATAAAAAAAGGGGAGGGAAAGTTAAATTTCCCTCCGGATAGAATTCCCATGATCATGAGGATTCCCACAATTCCCACGATCATGGGATTTCTCTCTAGACAGTTTCTGGAGAGATTTCCCAAAATCGTGGGAATCACCTCATTTCCCACGATCGTGGTTTTTCTCTCCAGAAACTTTCTGGAGAGATTTTCCATGATTATGGGAATCAATCCAATTCCCACGATCATGGAAAGAGCTGATCCTCACAATTTCAAACCCTTTTTTAAGCTTAATTTTAGTTCTCCATGATCCCACAACCTACAAATACATCAAGTTAATATTATCACTAAGAATTTCGAAAAGAAAACAAGTTGAAATTCAAACAAAAACCAAATTGAACATCAATCAACCTCAATTCAAGCATGCTCATAACTAAAAAATTCAAAAAAACAACCAAAAGAAACTAATCTTGCTAATTTAAGGTCATTAGCTTGACCATTCCTCATATATTCATGAAAAAGCAAAAGACAGGAAAGAGATAACTTCCTTTTCTTGTGGATATGTTCCTCCATAATACGGCTTGCAGTGATGCCCATTGACCTTAAATGTGTCTCCCTTGTCATTTTCCAGCTCCAAAGCTCCATAGGGAAACACTTGAAGAATTTTGAAGGGCCCACGCCATCTTGACTTGAGCTTTCCGAGAAACAGTTGAGGTTTTGAATTAAACAAAAGTACTAAGTCTCTATTCTTGAATTTCTTCTTCTTGATGTGGCCATCATGCCACTTCTTAGCCCTGTCTTTATATAACTTGGCATTTTCATAAGCATCATACCTTTACTCATCTAGCTCGTTGAGGTGTAAAAATCACTTTTCTCCTACCAACTTCCATTCCATGTTCAATTTCTTGATTGCCCAATGTACTCTATGCTCCAACTCCAATGGTAAATGACACTCCTTTCCATACACAAATCGATATGGTGTTGTGCCTATGGGGGTTTTGAAAGCTGTTCTATAAGCCCACAGCGCGTCATCCAGCTTCAATGCCCAATCTTTCCTTGAAGTACTCTCTGTTTTTTCCAAAATATTTTTCAACTCTCTATTCACCACCTCCACTTGTCCACTAGTTTGAGGGTGGTACAGGATAGCCACTCTATAATGAGCATTATATCTTCTTAGAAGATTCTCGAACGGTTTGTTGCAAAAATGACTCCCCCCATCGCTTATGATTACTCTAGGTACCTTAAATCTAGTAAAAATCTTCTTAATAAACTTCTAAACCACCTTGCTATCATTGGTTGGAGTGGCGACTACTTCAACCCATCTAGACACATAATCAACTCCAACTAAAATATAAGTGTTACGTTCGGAGGATGGGAATGGTCCCATGAAGTCCAGGCCCCATATATTAAATATCTCCACCTCCATTGTGTTCAAAAGCGGCATTTCATCTCTCTTTGATATGTTGCCCACTCTTTGACATCAATCACACTCGAGCATCCTTAAACATAGTCGGCCAATAGAATCCACACTCCAAGATTCATGCAGCAGTCTTGTTAGCTCCATAATGTCCTACATACGGTGAGCTATGACAATGTGTTAAAATTTCGGGCATTTCATCTTCAGGGACACACTTGTGAATTAAACTTGTTGGCACCCAGATTTTTTCGTTGAATTAAGCATGATTTGAATGAATTATGAGGTTTTGATAAATTAAGTTTTTGGCATTTAATTCTTATGTTAATGTTAGCTAGATTTTTATTATATGGTTTAGTAAGAAGGTTGAAGGGTATTTTTTGAAGATCACTTAAGATTGAAAGAACATAAGCTTATAAGGGAGGGTAAAATGGACTTTTTGCACTCATTAAGAGTAGAATTGGAAGAGGGAAAAGTGTGTCTTATGCCTTAAATGATCAAAAACGTGATTTGAAGAGAAAGAATAAGAAAAAAATGTGAAAGAGAAGAGAAGTGAGAGATTTTCAGCCATTAGAGAGAAAAGGAAGAAGCAAGTTAAGGTTTCATCTTTTCTTAGCTTTTAAGAACGATTTTGAGGGTGTTCAAGAAGAGAAAAAGAAAGAAGAAGAAAAGAGCTTCCATTTAAGCCAAACATCTCTTTGTTTGGTGAAGATTTAAGGTAAGCCCAATGTTAAACTTTTGGATTTTTGGAAGGGTTTTGGTTCATAAAGCTTAAGAAATGCATGAGTTTAAGTATTATAGGATCAATTTTGGTGTATATATTTCTTTGAGTTCTCAATTGGAAGTCTTATTGAATTAGGATTTTTGCCAATATTGAAGGAAATCAAGAGGAGAGACAAGAGGAGCAAGAAGAGAGGCATCTTTAAGCAATTGTTAAGCAAGGAATTCAAGGTGGATTACACTTTTATAATTGAATAATAAGCCATTAATGTTTCTTCCAAATCAAGAAAGTAAATGTTTTTTAATTGTATTATAAATGTGCATTTATTGCTCTTTGAATGCTTTGAGAAAATGCTATGTATTTGGTACTTGAATATTGTGTGGATGATTTATGAAAAGAATACGAAAATGATTTATTTTTATAAAAAAAAACAATACTATGTTTATGAAATCACTTTTTCGGAAAAAAGTGTCATTTGGGCAACAAGTTTACAAGTTATGAAATACATGTTATGTGAGTTTGGTCTAGTTCATTCTGTATGCCAAGTGCACTTTGACTAAAGGCTTCTCTCGCTTGCTCGCAAGTGGCATGAAGCTCCTTCAAGGACTCCCTTATGTTTACGACTACACAAAACCACTATGTGGGATTGTGTTAGTTCTTTCTGTTCACGACTACACAAGACCATTTCATAGGAATGTGTTAGCTCATTCTGTTTATGGACCTCCCAAACCATTTTGATGTGCTTATATGTTAACAAGTTTATTGAATGCATGATTTGGGTTGCTTAAAAAGTGTTTGACAAATTAAGAATTTGGAAATATGTGTTTCATGATGCATTGTGACTTTTACAACAGTTTTGCTTGTTACCGGTTATAAAATTCTTACCCACGAGCTTTAAACTCACCCCCTATTCCGTCCTATCTTCAGGTGATGAGCAAGAGATCGAGTGATCGAATATAAGGGCATTACTCTGAATTATACTTATTTTGTATTTTAAGTTAGTTTTTGTAAAACAAGGCTTTAGTTGCATTTTGAGCAATTCTACTTTGCATAAATTATGTATTTTGGACTATGATGTATTGTAGTTTGAAATGCCCATTAAATCTTTGTAAAACTTTTATCTGTTGAATATAATGAAATATGAATGTGATTTTGCTTATGACTTTCAAAGTTTATACATTGCATTTTCAAGCATTCATAAGGGTAAAATTTTGTGTTCTGACTTCTAGGGAAAATCTGTATGGATCTAGGCTAAATTATACAAAGTTTTCTTAAAAAAAGTTGTAGATCTTTTTCTTACCTTTCCAACTATATAAATTTTGAAAATTTTGGCCTTTGGATGCAAAAGATATTACCGTAAGACGATGCATAGGTACCAGATGAAAAGTAGGTGTAATACAAAGCAACTTCTAAGGAAAATATGTATCGATATAAGCTAAATTAGACAAAGTTGTCTTCATCAAATTTGTATATATTTTTCTTTTCTTTCGAACGAAGTAAAGTTTGGAATTTTTTTCCTTATGATGCAAAAGATATGGTCGTAAGACAATGCATAGGTACCAGACGAAATGTAAGTACCAGACGAAACGTAGGTGTAAGATGAAGCAACTTCTAAGGCAAATCTATATGAATCTAGGCTGAATTAGGCAAAGTTTTCTTCATAAAAGTTGTATATATTTTTCTTATCTTTCCAAAAATATAAATTTTGGAAAATTTTGGCCTTCAGATGCAAAAGATATGGTTGTAAGATGATGCATAGGTACTAGACGAAATGTAGGTGTAAGACGAAGCAACTTATAGGGAAAATAAGTTTTGATCTAGGCTGAATTAGATAAAGTTTTCTTCATGAAAGTTTTATATTTTTCTTAGCTTTCGATCAATATAAATTTTGGAATTTTTGGCCTTCGGATGTAAAAGATATGGTTGTAAGATAATGCATAGGTACCAAATGAATTGTAAGACGAAACGCCAGACGAAGCGATTTTGAACCTCTATATGGCAAAATCTTTCTTCAAGGCCTTCATGAAAGTTGTAGATCTCGAAGTCCTTTTCAACACAGTCCTAGAACAACCATAATCTAATATCTCTAGTGAAAGTCATCCAATTGTCCCAAGATAGGTACAATATGATTGAGGACATAATCAGGGTTGACTCTTTTGGCCATAACTTCATCGTCTGACCTCCAAATGACGTGATTATTGAACCAATAGATTCCTAACACATTTTTCTATCATTGGTAGCCTTTGGTGTTAATTTGAAAAAGAATAATGGAAAGAAAGTGAGGGAATCAATTGGAGGAGCATGACTTAGTATGAGCATACTTTGGCTTTTAAGCATATCTTGATCTGTATAATAGGAAAATTTTGGGATGTTGTAAGAATGAAGATGAACCGATGATGACTAATGAGAGTTCATGGAAATAACCCTATAAGGAATTACACGTGCTCACGTTTTATGACATCTAGATAGTTGGGCTCCGGAAACGGAGTCTAGTAAAATTATTAGCACAAATCTTATAAAGTATAAGGCCATCCCAAACATAATAAGAGCATTGAACTAGAAAATGCTTCCTTTGTTTACCTAAAAAATCAAATGGAAAAATGCCATCTCAAAGGTAGGTTTGCAATATCTATAAACTAAGGAAGGAATGGGTTGTTTAACATCATCAACGTCTCGTCAAGAAAACTCTCCTTGATTTCTTCTTCCTCATTATGATGTCCTCCTTCAAGTCTCTATAAGTGGTCTGCTACAACATTTTCTGCTCCTTTTTTGTATTTAATTTCAATATTAAACTCTTGGAGCAGGAGTACCACCGGATGAGTCTAGCCTTGGCGAAAAGGTAACGTAATGTTGCATGATCTGTGAAAACAATAACTTATGAGTCTAAGAGATAAGAATGAAATTTTTCACAAGCAAATACCATCACAAGGAGTTCCTTCTCAGTAGTTGTGCAATTCAGCTATGCTCCCATCAGCATCTTGCTTGCATAATAGATAGCATGCAACCTCTTCTCCTTTTGCTAACTAAGTACACACCTAAAAACATGGTCGCTTGCATCATACATAATCTCAAAAGGAAGAAATCAATCCGGCGACATAAAAAAAAAGAATCTAAACAATCATCATCAAAAACAAAAGGCACATCTTTAACCAATAGATGAGTCAAAGGTCTAGCAAAAAGGGAAAAATCTTTAATGAATCGTCTATAGAACCCTACATGACCCAGGAAAGCTCGGATACCCTTGATGTTGGTGGGAGGTGGTAACTTTTTAATTACTTCGGACTTAGCATGATACACTTTAATCCCCTTGTATGAAATCTTATGGCCTAAAAGAATTCCTTATTGGACCATGAAATGACATTTCTCCTAATTTAAAACTAAATGTGACTCTTCACATCTTTGAAGCACTTGGTCTAAGTTAAGCAAACAATGATCAAAAGAATCTCCAAAGACAGAAAAATCATCCATATATACCTCTATAAAGTTTTCATTTATGTCTGCAAATATGGCCGCCATCATGCCTTTGAAATCTGGCTGGTGCATTACATAAACCAAAAGGCATCCTTCAGTACGCAAAAGTTCCATACAAATATATGAAATCTTGATCTTTCGAGTATATAAATATTTTTGAATGTACCCTGAATATCCATCAAGAAAGCAATAAAAAGAATGATTAGCCACTCTCTCAATCATTTGGTTGACAAAAGGTAAAGGGAAATGATCCTTCTTGGTGGCCATATTTAGCTTCCTATAGCTAATACAAACTCGCTAACCTATGAAAGTCCTAGTAGAAATCTTTTCCCCTTTCTCATTTTCTATCACCATCATGCCATCCTTCTTCGACACACACTGTACTGGGCTCACCCACTCACTATCCAAAATGGGATAAATAATCCCTGCATCCAAAAGTTTCACCATCTTCTTCTTCATAACCTCTTGCATATTTGGATTTAACCTTCTCTGTCTTTCTCTCATGGTTCTACGTCCTTCTTCTAGGTTAATCCTATGCATCACCACATTGGGGTTAATCCCCCTAATATCATAAATTTGTCACCCTACAGCTCTCATCCTTTTCCTAACGGTCTCCACCACTTTCCCTTCTTGCTCACAATCTAATTCATTGGAGATAATGATAGGTAAAGTGTGGTTCTTCCCTAAAAAGATATATCTCAAATGGGAAAGTAAAGGTTTAAGCTCTAAAGTGGGAGGTTTAACAGTAAAAGGTGGTGTAGGTGTTCCAATTCTCTCTAATCTTTCCAACTCAACTTCCTTACATAAATTCTCTTCCTTCACACTTTCATCTTTGTGTACTTCATTTACTTCATCGACTCCTTCTTCAATCTCCTTTACACACTCATCAACAACATCAATTTTCATACACACATTTCTATTCATTGGTTTCTTTAAAGATTTTGTCATATTAAACTCAAACTGTTCATCACCAATTCTTAACATAGGTTTCCCTTCATGCATATCAACTAATGCCTTACCAGTATTCATAAAGGACCTACCCAAAATCAATAGACACTTCTTATCATCTTCAAAATCCAACACATCAAAATCAATAGGAATTATAAATTTGTCTACTTTTACCAATACATCTTCCACAACTCCAAATGGCCTTTTTATGGATTGATCCGCAAGTTGAATCAGCATGGACATTTGCTTGACCTCTCTTAGTCCCAGTTTCCTAAAAATAGGCAAAGGCATCAAATTAACACTTGCACCTAAATCACATAAATATTTAGAAAATTCAAAATCACCAATAACACATGGAATAGTAAAACTCCCTGGATCTTGTAATTTTGAAGGCATTTGGCTTGAGATTATGGAACTGCAAATTTCCCTCAATGTAACCATCTGATTGTCTTCTCAAGTGTGTTTGTGTGTGAGTATATCCTTTAAAAACTTTGCATAGTTGGGTATGCATTCCAAAGCTTCCACCAATCACAAATTAATCTGTAGCTTTTTTTAGTTTCTCCAAAAACTTGGAAAACTGAGTGTCCACCTGATGTTATTTTACTCTATGTGGATATGGGAGTTTGGGCTTGTATGGTGGTGGTGGTACATACGACCTTCCTTTCTTCCTTTTCTTCTTCTATCTCCTTATCTTTTTCTTTTTCTTGGCTATCCCTTTCCACTTGGCTCCTCCATTTTCTTGCCACTTTGAAGCGTAATAGATTTAAGTTGCTCCCTTAAAATGACCTCAGTATTGCTCAATAAGCTACCTACACTTCAAGAAAATAAAGCATCTGTAAGTTGACTTACCTGAACCTCCAAGTTATGGAACGACACAACATGGTTCTTCACGATCAGGTCAAAATTTGCCTCCATCCTCTTTTGACTCTCTTCCTGACTTTCAAACATCCTTTTCTAACTCTCTTCTTGAGCTGCCAGTTTGGAACCAAACATCTCCATAAACTTGTCCAATTTACTCTCCGTCACTCCAATTCGATCTTGCTAGAATTTCAAAGGTCCTTGTGGTCTCCTTTGGCCATCTGCATTGTTATTATTCAAAGAAAAATTTGGATGGTTTCGCCACCGCAGATTATAGGTATTAGAGTATGAATTATTACCTTTATGCGGCTGGCCCAGGTAACTTACTTGTTTAGTACCACTGGTTCCCAATAGAAACCACTCCGCTGTTCCATGGTTGCTCTGACCGCAGAGCTCACATTGCAGCTGCATCACCTTTACTGTAGAGGAGGATGCTTCTTGCATGTTGATCAGCAGCTTCGTAAGAGCCATGATTTAGCTTGCAATACAGTAACAAAGTCAATGGGTATCATACCTTTTTGCTCCTTCTGTCCCTGTCTGCTCCTCTCGCTCGACCACATGTAGCTGTTGCCACCAACTCCTCTAATAGATCATGAGCTGCTTGCACAATTTTCTGCGTTAATGAACCTCCAGCTATTGCATCAATTGTCCCTCTCGTGCTTGGATTCACTTTATTGTAGAACATCTGAAGCAGGAACTCCTTTGGAAGGTTATGATGTAGACAACTTTTCTGTAGTTCTCTAAATCTCTCCCAAGCTTTATAGAGTGATTCCCCATCGTTCTGCTAGAAATTTGTAATCTCTTTGATAATCCTCGTTGTCTTCGTCAACGGAAAATACTTGGAGAGGAATATTTAGGCAAGCTGCTCCCAAGTCGTTATCTGGCCTAAATTCAGTGAGTTGTGTCAGACTCCGTTTCCGGAGCCCGACAATCGCAAATGTCAAAGACGTAAACGTATCTTCCTATAAGGTTGTTTCCATAGGATCTCTCTAGCTCAAAACCAATTCCGGCAGCTGAATCACAAATTGACTTCTTTAGAACAATTGAAGCTCTATGTCTCTAGTTCATTATGAAACGAATGACATAAATTTTGACAAAGACGTCGGATTTAACCATTCAAGAACGGTTTCAAAGAGAACTTCAATTTCTACAACTTTCATGAAGACCCCAAAGCGATATTTTTTCGTTTGAAAGGTCAAAAGTTGCACATATTTAAAACTGTCCCGAGAAGGTCCGTCTAACGGACATAATGTCCCTTCAAACGGACATAATGGGCTTGGGAGCCATTTTTCACCCGAGAAGGTCCGCTTAGCGGACATGATGTCCCTCCAAAGGGACATGAACTAAGCTGGGACATTTTCAGACCCGAGAAGGTCTGCCCAATGGACATCAAGTCTGTTTAATGGACAGCTACGGGTCAAATTCCATACTTCCAACTCCTTAAGCTACCTAGGACCCATCTTATGCATATCTAACCTTCCTAACTCATTTTCCTCATCATTTTCACCCTCATTTCATCTCTAACCTACCACACTCATTCTTCATCCCATTTCAAAACACCATAGAACTCATTTTCTATTAACTCAA
>JAOSBN010167960.1:0-20973 GCA_027563595.1 Erythroxylum suave | reverse complement strand
TCCTAAGTGGGAGCTTAGGTAGAGGACGTAGGTCTTAGCACCGAACCTCTATAAAAACAGTGTTTGCTTCTCTTCCCCACTCCTTGCACTTAAATTCGTTTAATTATTTTGTGTGTTTTTAATTTCTGGTTTTTGTTGAATTTTACGAAAAAGGTTCAAGGATCTATTCAACTCCCCCTTCTAGATCGTTTACAATATGAACAACATTATTTCTGTTTCTACAATAATCAATCAATGGTGCCACTTTCTTTAAGTACCCCACTATAAACCACCTTTAGTAGTTATCCACTTGGAGAAAAATCCAAAATTTTTATATTATTATGGGAATCGTCCACTAAAGTATTACCCTCACTTTCTTCATATGTAGCCTATCCTGACTCTTACTCACCAAGTAACTTAATAATCTAATCTCCCACTGTGTAAACTCACATTTCTCCATCCACACATAGAGCTTGTGTTGCCTCAGCCATTTAAACACTTTCCTTAATTGCTCCACATGTTCTACCATATCCTTGTTGAATACCACAATATTGATAAGATACTTTACATAAAAATAATCAAAGAAGTCATATAACACGTCTTTCTTAAGGTCACAAAATGTCAGAGGGGCATTTGTCAATCTGAATAGCATGAATAACAATTCGTATAACCCATATTAAGTTAGACACATTGTCTTTTGCCCATTAACCTTGGTTATTTATACTTGCCAATACCCACTCCAAAGATCAAGCTTTGTGAAATCTGTAACCCTCAACAATTTTTCCATCAAATATTGAGCTAAGGAAATATGATAGATGTTTTTTATTATTACCTTATTCAAGGCTCAATATTCCGTACACATTTGAAGTGTTCTATCTTGCTTATTCTAGAACTACACTTAGGCATAATATAAGGCTTTAGAAGGTTGGACAAGCCCTACCTCTAATAATTCACTAAGTTGTTTTTAAAACTTTCATAAATTAAATGGGGACATTTTATATGGGTCATATATAGGTGGGACTAATCCAAGAACTAACTTGATCCTTTGACTAATCTCTCAACGAGGGAGAAGAGTCTTAGCTAACTCTTTTGACATTACATCCTGAAACTCCTTTAATAAACTTGCAACCATATTAGTGATTTCCACCATGTTTCCTCATTAATCTCCACACGGTAAAAAGATACATCTCCATACCTTTCTTTAGGCCTTTTTTAATGCTCATAGCCAACAAATATGCTACCATTATTGTATCATCCATCATTCCACCACTGACGTTATAAAAGTTAACATAAAAGGAATTTTGTTCATGCATGGTCATCATGCCCATCTAAACTTCTATATATCTTTGCCTTTGTCACATTCAGGAAGTTAATCCCCATTATTAACTCGAAATCTTTAGGTAGTATGACCATGTAGTTGAACTTGGCACGCCAACTTCTTACTCTCATAAGAACATTTTAAGAAGCTCCTACCATCATTTGTGTCTTATTCGTAGGAATCTTTATCTTTATTGGGGTCTTTGATGCCTTAAGACCTAACTTGTAAGCCATTTTTCCACCATGAAAGATTGTGCCACACCTGTATCTAGAATTGTGGTTCACTCCTTCCCGTTGACATATATTTCTATAAACATCAGTATGCCAAAAGGATTTGATTTGTTTTTAAATAATTTTAACTAGGTAAAAGGATTCATTTCCACTTCCTAATCTTCTTCCTCTTCTCTGGCAATCATCACATTTATATTCTCATCCCTAGGGCATTCTCTTGAAAAAAATGGACCACTGTATAGGTAACAAGTAAGTTTGCCATTCGTGGAGGATGTCTACCTACTTTCGAAGTCATCATCTTACTTGTTAGGCAAGTCTTTTAACCTTTGAAGTCCTTCATGACTCAAAAATACACCAAGGCATTAATAGATGTGATTGTATAATCCACATCCTTCATATTTTGCCTCCATAACTCTATTTGTGCCTATGGTTATAACCCAAATAAAAAGTTGAAGAATTTTTCCTTATCTGACATGTTATCAATATTTAGCATTAGAGAGCTAAACTTTTTAACATACACACATACCAATCTGTCCTGTTTTAGCTTCTTTAAGGCATCCCTTATGAAATAAGAAGTGTTCACTAAAAGTGATTGATTTTTGAACACCTTTTTGTTCTTCCCCAATGGATCTATAGGAGTTTTGCCCACATTAATTTCGAATGAGGTTTTCGTTCTCCACTAAAGCTTGAACCACCATCTAAGTACATAGTTGTCACATTGAACTTTTCAGCATCAGGTACCTTAGTATCTATAAAGTACTACTCCAAATCCTATAGATATTTAATGATCTCCTTTATATTCTACACATTCTTAAAATTTTTTGGTTCACGCACATTCACCTCAGTACGCTAGATATGAACAACATCTTATGTTGCAGCAACACTCCTTTGGACCGTTATCTCAAACCTAGTCTCCTCTTATATGTTCATTAAATCTACTATTTGATGTTAAAAATGGAGAATATGTTCCTCCAACATCTTAAAATGAGTATAGTAAGAAATGAACTCTTCCTCTCAAAATGAGTATAGTAAGAAATGAACTCTTCCTCTCTTTAAGGAAATGGCCTAATAAGCTCCTCCACCCTAGTGACATGTGCTATCAAATAATTGCCTCCTGCCATATCAAAATGTGACTCTAGTATTGGTTGTTGCAAAGGTCTTCTAAGCACAAACTTATACCACAAGTTGAGCCTACTCCTTTACATAACAATCTCACTTTGATTTATTTAAGTAACATTTAGTCTTCCCATTTGACCATTATCCAACTAACTTGTTCTCGAATGCATCCTAACTTTCCAGCTATTTAACTCTCATATTCTTGCAAGATTATTGAGAAATCACTAAACCATGAAAGATAAAAATAAAAGCACGAAAGGATACAACAAATGCTAACCTTTATTAGTTCCCTTAAAGTATTTAAAGAAATGCTCTCTCTTAATATATATAAATAGAAAGGATGAAACTCTAGCTAAATGCCTATGGATCATAATCCTAATTAAAATAAACTAACTAGGTCACATCTTATCTTTATAAGATTACATTATACTAACCAATAAAATAACATCTCCATCCAAATACTACTATATTTGATAAGATTTGGCTACATTTTCACTAATAAGACTAGATATTACATTTATTTAGGCATGCTACATTCATATTTATGAATATCTTCACAATTTTCAAATGGTCCTTCCATTGTTCTTTATCTTTTAGAGTTGATGTTTATTTTTTGTGATCTTATCTACCCTATAATCCAAGATCTCCTTATAATCTCTATCTATTGATGATGAGTCATCTAAGCCTAAAGCTTTTCATAGCATAATAGTCTAGTCTAATGCTTACCCATATCCGTCTCTATAAGGTCCAAAACTCTAACAAAACTTGCACTATGCTTGATCTAACTTACTAAGTTACTTTAGAGCTCTTGTATGCTACCGTTATGCATGTAATCTAGATAACCTTTACCCCTAGGCCCATTTCCAGCTAGCTATGAAGTGCCTTTAGGTGATAAAGGGCTAATAAACCACCTATACCAGATGAATTTGATGCCTTTATTTAACTAATTTGAAGGTAAACATTCACCTGATTATTAAACTTTTATAAGATAGTATTTTTGTCCCTCCATAATTAACTTTCCCTCCCATCAGATTAAAAACTCGATCCTTTGATTCTTCTTATGTTCCCTATTGTTTGATTATCTAAAATTTTCTCAACTTGATTCTCGAATTGTTTCTCACATCTAGTAGAGCTCTCTTCACCTGAATCCTATTTGGATCCAATGTATTCATATAATAAGGTTTATGGAAACTAACATGAAAAGTAGGGTTTACGTTCAATCTCTTAGACTAATTCAATCTATATGCCACGTTCCCCATTTTACTTAATACTTAAAATGATACATCATACTTTAGCATCAATCCTGGATTTACTTGTTTACTCAAGATCTTCTTCCAAATTTGTGGGGTAAATTTCAATAATACCTTATCTCTTTCATTGAACTCTAATGGTATCCTTTATAAGTCCACTAGCTTCTTCATCCATCAAAAAGCTTTTCAAAAAGTTACCCTTATTTCATCCAATAATTCCTGCTTCTCAATCATGAACTTGTGTGCCACATGACACTTGCCACCTATTTGTTATTATGCAATCTCTAGTAGCCATCTATTTGTGGGTGATTTGTTATTGAAAATTTCAAATTACAATCGATCATGTTAAAAAAGGACACCCAGAATTGCTTATAAATTTTGGCACCTCAGTCACTTACAATGTTTATAAAGACTATATTTCACCATGTTCTTATAAAAGAAACTTTGTCATATTATTTGAGGGATAAGATGCTAGTGCTAGCCTGAGGATTGCCTATTTAAAGGATCAACATAAATCACCATGATTATTACCATGTCGTCCATCTTTGGATTCCTACTAATGATATCCATCAAAAGTGACATTTGAGCTCTTTTCAGAAATGGATACTAGTCATAACAAACTAGTTTCCTTCTTCCTTTTTGGATTATATAACTGATACACAAGGCACATCTTGACATACAACTTAATGTCATTCTCCATCTTTGGCTAATAGTACAAACAAGCTAGGAAAGCCATCATTGTTGTATTCAAGCCCACTATGAGTTATGCATATCCTTCAAAAGTTATTTTCGTAGGCCGTTGAAACTCAAAATATACACTTGACTACTCTTAGTCATCAAAATCCCATCATCATCAAGTCAAAACCTGTGTGCAAATCCTTCTTTAACTTATGAGATTAACTTACAGTATATGTTGTCTAATAGAGCTGCACCTTTATTTTGTCCGAACATGTTAGATTCCACCCTACTAACGACATATAAGGAAATGAACACCTCCTTCTGACTTAAGCCATCTGCCACATTGTTCCACATAAATTCGTATCAATTTAGGTCCCAAAAAAATTGTTATTGATACAAATAATGAAGTTGGTCCCCAAGAAATATACTCTTTATGTCTCAAGGAAGTGCACCACTGTAAGTATCTCCTTTATATGTGTCAAGTATCGCTTCTACGCACTCTTGAGATTTTAGTGCTCAAACACTATAGGATGACCCTCCTATATTAGGACTCCACCAACGACTTTGTTTGATTCATCTGTATATACCTCAAGTGGAAGATCAAATTCAGGCAGTTTCAATATAACTTTGGTGGAGATAACAACTTTGGGTTTCTTAAATGCCTCCTAACATGCATTCAACTACCACCACTATTGCTTTTTCTTCAGAAACTCAATCAATGGCTTCATTTTGTTTAAGTACCCCACTATAAACTGCCTATAGTAGTTACAAAGTCTGAGCAAACTCCATAAATCTTATACTTTATCTTATCATAGATCCATTGTGGTCTTGAAATGTTATAATAATGGAAATATCAAACCTAGTCGCCATCTCTATATCTATTTTACTTGTAAGTTTTAGTGGGGGTGCCTTATATACTACTTTCAAGTAACCTTCTCAACAACTAAGAGATTCATTCTAGGAACACAGGGACCCTCCGTTGGCAGGGTACGATTAAGACAACATCTCCCATCTATATTTCATGGGAATTTGTGATAGTTATACATTAGTGTGCATTTTTCTAAGTATTTGGTATGTGTTTCTTGCATAATAGTTTATTATTGTTGCATTTTATGATTCATTTTGTATGTTTTCGTTGAGTTTGATCTTCATTGTTATTCTTTTATGTTTTATGTTAATTTAAGATAAGAATTGATCATTTTGCTGTAAGAATGAAGGTTGAGCAACTTTATGACTAAGCTAAAGACTAAGAGAGGAGAAGAGAAGAGGAAGCATTATGATACAAGAACCTATGATTGTGGGAATCATTCCAATTACCATAATTGTGGGATGCTAACTCAAGGAAATGTGCGGGGTTCAATTAATTTTTAGGTTTTTTGGAATATATAAGATAATTAACCCCTATGGACGAAGCAGGATGTGAGAGCATCATCTAGAACAACTTTTTTGAGTGAAAAACACAATTTTGGAGTTTAGAGAAAGGTGGATATTTAAAGATCATCAATCACAGCTAGAAAATAGCACATCAACATCAGAATTTCCAAATTCGGTAAAAAAAGAGAAGGAGTTTTCTTTAATTTTTCTCTTCTAGTATTTGTAAGATGAAATACTTGATTGTTGGTGATGTTATAGACACCATGAGTGGCTGATTCATTTTTAGGGATTACTTTTGAACTATCTTGTTAAACTCCTATTTTATTGATTTGAATGATATATGTCTTTGATGAATGTTGATTATATGCATATACCTTGCAATAAATTGAGAGATTGAGTCAGGTAATTTGTATAGGATTGTAAAATGAGAATTGACAACCTATAGAATTACATTCATCAAGTTAATTGATTAGTTAAAAGATAGATCTTGGCTAATTTAATTGATCACCTATAGGATAACTTAATAACTAGTTAAATTGGTAGAGTGATTTGGTAAATTGAGAGATTGCTTAATCATCTTCATTTAATTTGGCTAAGGACAATTAATTGCACCTTAGTTTATACAATTGGTCATCGTAGGTGAGACAAAATTCAATTAATCAAATAGGAGGGAAACAAGATAGGGTGAAAGTGATATCTAGTTGTTAAAACCTTGAATTTCAATTTTCTTCACTTTAGTGTTATCAATTGTTCATTGTTAGTCATTTAATTTTAGTTTAATTTTCTAGATTATTTCCATTAAACAAATTCATTCCTTAAATAGAGATTATTATGAATTAAATGGTGCCTAAGCATCAATCCTCTTGGGTCCGATATCTACTTATTACTACAAGTCACGACCTATATACTTATAGTTTTGAGTGTAAAACAATTATACTATTTCACAATCGACAATCTGCCACTTAACTATCACCTTCACTTTCTTCTAATCTATTTTGACTTAACCCTTACTCACCAAATGACCTAAGAATCTAATCTTTGACCATGAAAACACACACTTCTCCATCTTCATATAGAGATTGTGTTTACCCAACTGCTTGAAAACTTTCGTATAATGCTCCATATGTTCTACCATATCAATGTTGTATACCACAGTGTTTAGATACACTATAATAAAGTTGTCAAAAAATTCACACATCATGTTATTCATCAGGTTGTAAAATGCTGTAAGGGAATTTGTATGACCTATATTGAGTCACACACATTGTCTGTTGCTTATCGCCTTGACCACTCTCACTTTCCAACACCCACTTGAACCGAAAATAATTTTTCCATCAAATTTTGACTAAGAGAACATGATACTTGTTTTTTGTTGTTATCTTATTCAAGGCTCAATAGTTCATGAACATCCAAAATGTTCCATCTTTTTTCTTTTGCAACAACATTGGGGCATCATATAGCGCTCTACAAGGTTAGACAAACCCTATTTATAATAAATTGCTAAGTTATTTTTTAATCTCCCTTAACTTCAATGAGGATATTCTATATGGAGCACATATAAATGGGGCAGCTAAAAGAACTAACTCGATCCTATGATCAATCCCTCAATAAGAGGAAGATTCTTAGGCAACTCTTTTAAAATCACATCCCAAAACTCCCTAAATTAAATTACAAATACATCAGGGATTTTCGCTATATAGTCCTCAGTAATCTCCTGCATGGTAGTAAAATTGGTATCCATACCTTTCTTTAACCCTTTCTCGATGCATATCTCTAATAAATATGCTACCATCATTGTATCATCCATCTTTCCACCACAAAATCTATAATAGTTAACATAGAAGGAATTTTGTTCATGTCTAATGATCATGCCTTTTTTGACTTCAAGAAATCAATCCTCATTAACAACTAGAAATCTTCAAGTGGTATGACCATGCTATTGAACTTGAGTTATGATCTCCCTATACTTATGGGTCATTGTAAGTAGCTTTTACCATTGATTTTGCTTACTTATAATGGTCTTCATCTTTTTCAAGGTCCTTGATACCTTAAGCCCCAACTTGTGCACCATCTTTTCTTTCGTGAAAGCGTGTGTCATACTAATATCTGGCATGGTGATTACCACCTTCCTATTGAGTTGCATTCCTACGTTAATTAGCTTGTCGAAAGGGTTGAATTCACTTTTAACCACACTCAATAAGGTGATTATATTCATTGTCTCTTTGAATCTTCTTCCTCTTCTTCAGTAATTAAGGCATTTAGCTTCTAATTCCTTAGAAATTCTCTCATAAAGTATGGACCATTACATAGGTAAAAAGCAAATTTATCCTTTTTAGAGTACATCTTCCCACTCTTAAAGCCATTGTCTTACTTGCCTTTTACTTTTAAATCTTCCTTCTTAGAGTCTTTATTCTTTTACATTTCACTTATAACCTATTAGGCTAGGCCTTTACGTTTGGAAGAAGTAGAGGAGCTTACTTTAGTTTCCTTTGTCACTCTACCAAGGCATTAATAGTCATGATTGCACCAACCACATCCTTCATATTTTGCCTCTACTACTCCATTTGTGCCCATGGTTTAACTCAGGAAAAAGGTTAAAGAGCTTGTCCTCATATGACATATTATCAATATTTAGCATTAGAAAGCTAAACTTTTAATATGCTATCTTACCGATCCATCTTGTTTCAACTTTTTTAAGGTATCCCTTATGAGCCAGAAACTATCCATTAGAAGGAATTAATCCTTTAACTTCTTTGTCACAAAATGCTACTCCATGTACTATAAAAAGTTCTTGAGCTCCTCTACATTCGACATGCCCTAAAAAACTTTAGGTTCATGCATGCTCACCGTGATGTCATGTCCAGTATGCCTGACAGTTATAGATCATACTATATTTTGATAGGTGTTTTAATGTGTTTTTAAGTATTTCTTAGATCATTATTATATTTATAAGCTAAAAATTGTGTAATTGTTTTTTTGTTTATATTTAAGTGTTAGTATGGTTTAGAGCATGAATTCAATCGTAACTTTATGTTTCATGAGGCATTTAATATGTTTATGAGTATTGGAAATCAGGAAATTAAAGAAAAAAGAAGATGGAGGAAGCTGCAAGTAGGACACAATTGTGTCATTTCAAAGCAAGATCGCGCATGACCTATATGAGACTACATAGTCTCTAACACGGTTATGGCTCATGGAACATGGTCGTGTCAAAAAGGAAAAACATCAGAGCACAATCATGCCAAAAGTTTCCATGCACAAATTTTTCATCTATTTTAAGGTTTAAGGCTATTTTTGGAACCGAACAAAGTTGGAAAACCATAGACACGACCCTAAAACCATAATAAATTATATAAGAAAGTGAAATACACCAAAAAATAGCAACAAGCATAACTAAAAGTGAATAAAAGGTGGGAGATCAAGAACAACATCTAGTAATTCCAATTTCTAGATCTAGATCTTAACAAAGTTTTTCTTCTTTTCCTTTTGGTTTTTTCATTATTCTTATTGTGCAATCTGAATTCTTTGATGTTAGACATGTTTATTAAATTCTAAATTTTAGATTAGGATTTATTTTGGAATTATTTTGTGACCTTGATTATTGTTGGTTTGAATACATATTGAATGTTTATGATAATTGTTCTTGCTTAAACTTGATGACAAATTGAGAGACTGAGTCAAAAGTCATTAGTGTTAGGTCGTACACTAAGTTTTGGCAGTTTAATAGGCCCATAATTGTCAAATTAACAATCATTCAAAGAGAGAACTTGTTTTAGTAATTAATTTTCTAATAGATAACTTCAAATCTAATTGAATAAGTTAGGAAAATTTTGTGAATTGAGAGATTGCAAATCTGGAAAGTTTAAATTCAATTAGGTTTAATTAATTAAAATTTTCAAGTGGGTCACCAATACCTTAATATGGGATCAAAAACATAATTGGATCTACAAGATTAAAGGAAAAGAAATTAAGGAAATTATAAGTCTTAAGTGTTCCATCTTGATCAAAACACTCAATTTTATTGGCAGCTCATAATTTATTTGCTTTGTTTCATTTTTAAAATTTTTTTTGCCATTTAAATTTATTTCAAATAAATTTTTAGATGCTTTAGACAAGTTAAGGTTTAAATTGATAACTTTTACACAATCCTTGCGAAAACGATAACCTCTTATATTATAAGTTATAATCTATAGACAGGCAGTGTATTGAGAGTTTTATTATTAGATAAAACTTTATTAACAAGTTTTTGGCACCATTTTTGGGGATTTAGCCTTCGGACTATTTGAATTCCTTCGAGATATGTAGTTTTTTCCATTCTTGTGTCCTTGTGATTCTATGAACACAAGAATTACTCAAAGATTAATCAAGATTGAAGAGACTCTAGCTCTTGACATAACATGACAAGAAAGAGAAATCTAAAAAGCAATCTTATTATGTACATGAGTCACGATATGGTCAAGTTTTAATTATGTTTGTAAAACCCCAAACTCTTCCTTTTATTGAATATAAATTTTTATTTGCAGTGAATAGTATTTTTGGATGAATAGTGAATCTAGGTGAATAGTGATTTTTGGGAGACCTAACCTCGAAATATTGAAAAATATCCAAAATAATTATTAGAGTTTAATGATATTGAAAAGGATCAAAATAATTTTGATTGGATGGATTTCGAAAGTTTCGAAAGTCTAGGACTAAAATGCCTTTTTTGGAAAATAATTGCTATTGATGATTTTTAACCCATTCAATTTTAAAGCATTCAATCAATAAATATTGACCCTAATTATAATATTTCATTGTCAATTTGAAAATAATTAGATGATTAAAGAATTTTTTTGGAACTTAATTCGATTAGATGGTGAATTCAACTCATAAAGGGAAATTTGGTCTTTTTGGTATACATGTTAGTGGACTAATGAGTCATTAGAGTGGAACAATAAGAAGTTGACATATGTGAAGCATTAAAGAGTATAAAAAGCAAGACTTAAGACAAATTGCTTCATTCTTTATGATGTAGCCATGAGCGTCTAAAAATAAAAAAAGAGTGGAGAGGAGAAGCTAAAGTGACTTATGAACAAGGAGAGACGACAAAAAGGTTACCATTTTTCATGGGTTTTGAGTTAGAAGTGGAGATATCTTGATTAAGAATAGAAGCTCACCAATTACATAAAATATTAGAGGAAAAGGTGGTAAGTTTCTCAAGCTTAAATTTCTAATTTTTGTGGATTTTTATGTAGGATAGATGTATTTAAGATAAATGATGGTATTGACTTGCCATGGATTAGATAATGAGTTTGGAAGTATTTAAAGGTTGAAAACAAGAGAATAAACCAAGAAATTAAGAATGAGAGGATCGACCATGGCTCCAGATTTTAGTGTGATTTGATCCAAATATTCTATTTTTATGTTTATAATGTTCATAACATAGTTTTGATGCTAACAAAGTAAAGAAATGAAAATGAAATTGATTGGTGGCTTAGATGGAGAATTTGGAAAGGTTTAATGTAAATGTGTTAAGTTTAGCCTCACGGGCATTTTTGGTATAAAAGTATGGTTATGATGTAATGACCATGTGAATGTGATTATGGATGGTCATTAAGTGTATTTGTGACATTGGAATTATTAAATGAAGTGTTATGTTAGGTGAATTATGTTGGAAAATTAGAAAAATTTGAAAGAATTATATATATTCTTTGAATTTTTCTATGTGTGTGTGTGTGTGTGTGTGTGTGTGTGTAGTGAGGACAATTTGGATTTAAGAGGAAATGTAGATGCCGATGTGAGTTGTTGAACTTTCATTATGGTTATGGTGAATTAAATGAGTAAGATAGTGTATTGAAGAAATTGATAAGTTAGAATGTGTAGAAGATGGCATTTAAGTAAATTTTGAAGTTAGACTTTGAAACAGAGAACAATAGGTTAGCTTACAGAAGTAAACAGAATATGATTAGTGTATGTGTTATGTGATTAAATACTAATCTAGAATTCGGTTAAACTGAATATATTGTTTTAATTTCTTATTTCTAAATTTGGAAAAAAAACCCCTAAGTGAAATACGATTTGTATAAGTAAAGGAGAGGCACATAACGCATGAGTGTGCTTGGCAATAAGTTTGCAAAACGGTGAGTGTATTTTAATTGTTTTATATGAATAAATTATTTCCAAAAGAATTGATGACATCACTTTATATTGTATGATTATGAATTTTATGCGAATGATACATTACGAGTGAATATTGCTAGCATAAGTGTATGTTTTAGCAATATATGAATTGAAGTTTAAATGTTGAATTTCTTATGATTTGAAGTTACATTGATATTATTTTATTGGTTGATAAAAAGCAAATAGTTTTTAACATGTGGTATGCTATTAACTTTTACATATGCTATTATATCAGTATATAGAGGTTAACCTAGGGGTAAGCGATGTAGAGCTAGCTCTGAAACTACTGGTGTATAGCGATTAATCTAGTGTGGGTGGGCCATATAGAACCAACTTTGTAACTAATGGTTTACCAGTTGCAGGTAAGTGATGTAAAACTAGCTTCTTAATAAATAATGTATAGTAGCTAACCTAATGTGTATAAGCAATGTAGAACTAGCTTCGTAACTGATGATTAACCAGTTGCGGGTAAGCGATGCAGAACCAGCTCCATGACTTTATGTCTAAGGGTACCATATGACAAAGAAGTTAGTGGTGGGCTATGTCGTGTAAGAAATTCCACGACAATAATGATGCAACCACAATTTACTTTAAAAGTAACTTGAGAAATTTAGTTTCAGAAAGCATATATGTTTTATATTGGTATTGTATCATAAGAAACGAAATGAATTTGTTTTAGGGAGGTTTAAATTGTTATATATGGTTTGCATAGAAAAGGTAACACTTACTGAGCTTGTTCAACTCACACTCTACTTTTTGTTTTCAAAATAAAACCTGCCAGGTGCAGACTCAGGGGCTTTAGTAACAAAGACTCCACCTTACAAGTAGTCAGCTTTGTCATGTGCTGTTGTGGAGGCATTTTTGCCTTGTAAATTTTTAAGTGTTGACAAATTGAATGCTTCCAATAAGTGGATTTTATCACTTATAAAACTACTAGCATAGAATTATTTTTTATTAGATATGCTTTTAAGAATTATTGCATATCAATGAATATGTTTTGGAATGTATTTTGTGAAATGAAGGCATGTTTATAAAGGCTTTTTAATGAAATGCATAAATATATTTTAATTTTTTAAAAGTTTATTGAAGTTATTGTTTAGATTGATTATGAAAGGATTTGAAGTCTAAAATTTGCATTATGGATTTTCATGTGAATATAGAAGTGTTTGAACTTTTACAGGGATTCTGAAACATTTGGGAATGTCAAAATACAATCGTTAGGTTGTCGAAATTTTTAATAAAATGGTTAAAAAAAAGACTCGACTGTTTATATTTATGAATGTTGAGTTAAAGCTTTTCGATAAAATGGTAATAAGCTTAGCTTCACGAGGACTTTCTGATTAGACTAGATATAGATTAAAGAGTCACCATGGCGTGTTAAGTAGTCCATCTGGTTGTTAGAGGATAGGGGTCTATCAGTATTACCCTTTAGATACTATATCCTTCAGATTGAGTTTTATCAAGTCATTCCCTATACTGATCTAGGCAACAATTGTAAAAACTCAGATTTTTTTAACCTATGTTATGTTATCTCTAATGATGCACGACCATTAATTTACCATAACTAAATTAGAGTTACAACGATTATATATTAAAATCTAGATTGACATAAATGGTCTATTTGAAGTGTTTAAATCAATCATGCATAAATCGCAAAACATTAATCATAAAATAACACAACCAATTCTAAAAAGAGAGTAAAAATAACAATACTACGTTAAGGAAAGCCGATACATGTTTTTCAGTCTCGATATTCTCTTTGAACCGGATGAATTTTAGCTCCTTATAACTCTCCAAGATGTAAGAAATATGCCTCCTTTCATGTCTCTAAACTCTTCATAACTTATTTGGCTAACTAAAATCCATATTATAATAAAAATGAGGGTTCTATCATAAAACGTGGTTAGTTATACAAGCATATAGGTGACTGTGTGTGTTAGTTTTTACAAAAATTGTAAACTTACATTGTGAGCTATAAGGCCACTTACACGAACATGTAGCTCACTTATAGGGTCATGTTAGTCCACACTCAGCTGTGTAGGTTACAAGAGAGGCTGAAACTAAATCTTTATGCTCCTATATGCTTCTAGTGAGTTACATGGTCCCATACATAGATGTACAATAACTTCATTTATTTAATTCTTTGTCCTGTCTTCACCCTAATTCACTCTTCTTGCATCCTAATTCATTTATTTAATTCTTTGGTTAAATTTGATTGAAAACATTAAGTAAAACTAACCTATTGAAGCTAAATCAAATCCAATAGTAAAAAAAAATGATAAAATTGAAAAATGGGTTCTAAATCTAGTTTTCTATTCAATCTTAACCTTTGTAGGAAAGAGCATAAACAATCTTCATGTTGTTCTCGAACCTCTCCTTGAAACTATTAACCATAGATTAAGAATAAGCTCTTTTAACCCTAGTTTTCCCTTATAGATTGTATCTAATTAAAACAATCTAATTTAATTAGGACTAGCTATTAGAAAACTTAGAATAAGCTCTCTAGATTTAGTGTGACAATTGCATTACATAATAGTGAAAAAGAGTGATCTAGGCGACAATCGTATAAACTCGGATCATTTAACCTATGTTATGTTATCTCTAATGATGCACGACCATTAATTTACCATAACTAAATTAGAGTTACAACAATTATGTGTTGCAAACGGTCTGTTTCAAGTTTTTAAATCATTCATACATAAATCCCAAAACATTAATCATAAAATAACACAACCAATTCCAAAAACAGAGTAAAAATAACAATACTAGGTTAAGGAAAGTTGATAAATATTTTTCAGTCTCGATATTCTCTTTGAACCGGATGAAGTTTAGCTCCTTATAGCTCTCCAAAAGGTAAGAAATATGCCTCCTTTCTTGTCTCTAAACTCTTCATAACTTATTTGGCCAACTAAAATCCATATTATAATAAAAATGAAGGTACTATTTTAACACGCGGTTAGTTATACAAGCGTGTAGGTGACTGTGTATGTCAGTTTTTACAAAAATTGTAAACTTGCATGGTGAGCTATAAGGCCACTTACACGATCATGTAGCTCACTTATAGGGCTGGGTAAGTCCACACTCAGCTGTGTAGGTTGTAGGAGAGGCTGAAACTAAATCTTTACACTCCTATATGCTTTTAGTGAGTTACATGGTCCCATACATGCATGTATAAGTTACAATAACTTCATTTACTTAATTCTTTGTCCCATCTTCACCCTAATTCACTCTTCTTGCACCCTAATCCATTTATTTAATTCTTCGGTTAAATTTGATTGACAAAATTAAGTAAAACTAAACTATTGAAGCTAAATCAAATCCAATAGTAAAAAAAAGTGATAAAATTGAAAAATGGGTTCTAAATCCAATTTTCTATTCAATCTTAACCATTATTGGAATGAGCATAATCAGTCTTCATGTTTTCTGGGACCTCTCAATGAAACTATTAACCATAGATTAAGAATAAGCTTTGTCAACCCTAGTTTTCCCTTATAGGTTGTATCTAATTAAAACAAGCTAATGTGATTAGGTCTAGCTATAGAAAAACTTAGAATAAGCTCTCTAGATTTAGTGTGACAATTGCATTACGTAATAGTAAAATAGATTGATTTAGACAACAATCTTATAAACTTGGATCATTTAACCTATGTTATGTTGTCATTAATGATGCACGACCATTGATTTACAATAACTAAATTAAAGTTACAATGACCATGTATTACAATCTAAATTGACATAAATGGTCTGTTTGAAGTGTTTAAATCATTCATACATAAATCCCAAAAAATTATTCATAAAATAACATAAGCAATTCTAACAAGAGATGTTTTTCAGTCTTGATATTCTTTTTAAATCGGGCGACATTTAGCTCCTTATCGCTCTCTAAGAGGTAAGAAATATACCTCCTTTCATGTCTCTAAACTCTTCATAACTTATTTGACTAACTAAAATCCATATTATAATTAAAATGAGGGTTTTATCATAACACTCAGTCAGTTATACAAGCGTGTAGGTGACTTTGTGTGTAAGTTTTCACCAAAATTGTAAACTTACATGGTAAGGTATAAGGCCACTTACACAATCATGTTGCTCACTTATAGGGCCGTGTAAGTCCACACACAGTTGTATAGGTTGCAAGAGAGGCTGAAACTAAATCTTTACACTCCTATATGCTTCTAGTGAGTTACGTGATCCCATACACGGATGTATAAGTTATAATAACTTCATTTATTTAATTCTTTGTCCCTTTTCACCCTAATTCACTCTTCTTGCACCCTAATTCATTTGTTTAATTCCTTGGTTAATTTGATTGACAAAATTAAGTAAAAGTAAAATATTAAAGCTAAATCAACTCCAATAGTAAAAAAAAAAAGTGATAAAATTGAAAAATGGGTTCTAAATCCAGTTTTCTATTCAATCTTAACCTTTATAGGAAATAGCATAAACAATCTTCATGTTGTTCTCGGACCTCTCCTTAAAACTATTAACCATAAATTAAAAATAAGCTCTTTTAACCCTAGTTTTCCCTTATAGGTTGTATCTAATTAAAACAAGTTAATTTTATTAGGTCTAGCTATCAGAAAACTTAGAATAAGCTCTCTAGATTTAGTGTGACAATTGCATTACGTAATAGTAAAATAGATTGATCTAGGCAACAATCATATAAACTTGGATCATTTAACCTATGTTATGTTATGTCTAATGATGCAAGATCATTAATTTACCATTACTAAATTAGAGTTATAATGATTATGTATTATAATCTAGATTGACATAAACGGTCTGTTTGAAGTGTTTAAATCATTCATACATAAATCCCAAAGCATTAATCATAAAATAGCATAGTCAATTCTAAAAAGAGAGTAAAAATAACAATTCTCGGTTAAGGAATGCTGATACATGTTTTCTAATCTCGATATTCTCATTGAACCAGATGAAGTTTAGCTCCTTTTGGCTCTCCAAGATGTAAGCAATATGCCTCCTTTCATGTCTCTAAACTCTTCATAACTTATTTGGCCAACTAAAATCCATATTATAATAAAAATGAGGGTTCTATCATAACACGCAGTCAGTTATAAAAGCATGTAGGTGACTATGTGTCTTAGTTTTTACCAAAATTGTAATCTTACATGGTGAGCTATAAGACCACTTACACGATCATAAAGCTCACTTATAGGGTCGTGTAAGTCCACACACAACTCTGTAGGTTGCAAGAGAGGCTGAACTAAATTTTTACACTCTTATATGCTTCTAGTGAGTTACATGGTCCTATACACGGATGTATAAGTTACAATAACTTCATTTATTTAATTTTTTATCCCATCGTCACCCTAATTCAATCTTTTTATTACACAAAGGTAATAAGATTAAACATTAATAGGACGGTTCAAAGGATATGTTTTTAGCTCATTATATTTCTTGTTCCTCTATCTTATACTTAAAACAAAACATGAACCAAAATAAGTATCTTATGCTGATCATAAAATTAATAACTAAACATTAAAAGGTAAATATATCTTTAATCAAGAACTTTTCAATCCTATATTAATCACTTAACTTCTTATATATATTTTATGCTATATCCAATGATTGTCAATCAAGTTATCCTTTTTTAGGATAGGTTATGAGTAGTATTAGAACATAATAATTCCTGTATGAGATATTTTAGAGACTTTAAATGAAAGAACCCATCTTGGAATTTCCTTTCTAGAACCCAAATGAAACCCTCCTGGCGATCCCACAATAGCCCTCCAATCGATATCTCACTCAGCTGAAGGGTTCCTATAAAGCCAAGCTATTCAACTGTTAAAAGCATTTAATATTTTAAAATTTAAAGGCATATAAAATGGTGGGAATTTTTTAACATCATTTTATAAATTCTAGTAGCACAACGACTGCATCTTGACATTTCTAAAATTTTCAAAAACCTACATAACACAATATAAAACACTTCAAATATTTCATATAGCGTCTCAACTTCTAGAATGGGACCTCAGGTCCAAATCTCAATCAACCACAAATATATAAGTCTTACCATTTTAAAAAATTATTAAGGATTGAAGCCCTCATAGTTCATAAAGTAAAAGAGATTTACAATGCCAAAGATGTTTATACGATCACACTTTTAAACCCTTCTAAAAGTACTTTACAATATATATACAAGTAGTCATGCCAATTTCAAGAAAACACATACATAACAAACACAAGCAGAGTAGCACCCGACGATATAAGTAATCCTGCAGTAGAGTCCTAATTATTACAACAGTTGTATGTATACCTAACTTGGTTTGTTTATAAGCCTAAAAATAAGGGTGAGTTAAACCAGCTCAATGAGTATAATCAGTGTACTAAAAAAATTGAACTTTTCATAACAATATAACTGCAATATTCTCATACAATCATAAGACTCATAATAAAGCATTTGCATAACAATTTATTTGTGCATCATAAAATCTTTTAATGACATAAGATTTCATAAAACAAAATTTGAAACACCATTCCAAAATGTTTTTTGACCGTAAACTTAAACTTATAATATACAAATTTCCATTCTCCTTTTTCATTTTTTCCTTAAACAATATACAGTAGTGGCAATAAGTTCTTTGAAAAATTTTGTACTAAAATTAAATTAACCACTAGAGTTGGTACTATATGGTACCTCTCAAATCACTTTTAAAAATAAATAGTGGTGGTATTATTATTACATGAATTTTCTTACTCAACATAGCCCACCACTAGTTTCTTTACCATGCGATACACTAGGCCTAAAGTCACGAAGCTAGTTTTGCATCGCTTACCTGCAACTAATTAACCGTTATAAACTAAAAGTTACAAAGTTGATTCTGCATCGGTTACTCATAATAAGTCACAGAAGTAGTTCTACATCGCTTACTGGTAACTCGTTAACCACTATTTATAGAGTTGGTTCTGCATTGCTTACCTATAATATGTTAACTGCTATAAAGATACTGGTATAATAACATGAATAAAGCCTAGTGATACACTACAGGAAAAAGCAACTCTTACATTTACGACTCATCTTATTTTCTAAATCAAGTATGGGAGGGTTCATAATTGAATTATTTCTGTTAGCCCTGGGTCCCCATACGATTTCAATATTCTCCACTTTTAATGCAGCTTCTACCAATTGTTGAAAGTCGCATAAATTTTGCATGACCACTTTCTCTCCAATGGCCAAATGCAAACTTGCTTCAAATCTTCGACATTTAGCTGCTTCACTCATCATCAGTTTAGCTGCATATCTGGACAACTGGGTAAACCTGCGCTCGTACTCACTCACTGTCATCCCCTATTGAGTGAGACTCAAAATTTCCCTCTGCTTCTGTTGGATGTACACCTCAGATAGATATTTCTTCTAGTAAGCTGCTTGAAAATCGACACGTCATCACTGGCGGCCTTAACTGGCTCCCAAGTATGCTTTCCCACCAATGCAGTGCATCTCCCCGTAACAAGCTCGTAGCGTACACAATCTTTTCTTCCTCTTCACAATCCAGCTGCTCTAATGTTCTCCTTATCTTCCTCAACCAAGTCTCAGCTTCCTCAGGATCAGTAGTTCCATAAAAATCTACAGCACCATACTTCCTCAACTTATCAAATTGTCTTTCTTTCTTGGATGGGGCTGGAATAGACGTAGATGGCATTTGACCCATCACTTGTACAAAAGCTTGAGCAAAGGCTTGAAACATTCTAGGATCAAATGGATTAGGAGCTTGTGTTCGAGGGAGGGACGATTCCGACATTTGGGGTGGAAAGGGCTCTCTCTCTCGCCCTACCGTCGCCTTAACAATCACTGGCGCTCTAGACTCATCAATACCCTCCTCTCTCGGTGGAGAATTAGGTGCAATAGATCCTTGAAAAATTCCTCGAACTGTCCTTCGACGATGTGGCATTTTTACTCCTTCAATAAAACACTAACATTTAGCTTATATTTTATCTTAAATGTTCTGTCCTAAATGTATGCATGATGTGCATGTCACTTAATGCAATCAATAAATTTATGCAATCAATCCATTGATCACATTAATCACATAGCATATGGAACACAATAATCACATATCATAGAAATCATAATATAACATAGCATGTTCTAAGCCTAGGAATCCTTGGAAAACCTAGGCTCTAATACCAAAAGATGTTGGCCCCAGGTCCCCATACGAATTTTATGGCGACTACATGTCATCATTGGGAATTCATTTGTAATAATAATAAATATAGTTGGGAACATTGCAATAAAATAAATTATAACATTTAAATTTAATAAAGACTAGACAAGGAAAATTTTGTGGTGGGATCATAAAATGATTTTAGACAAATAATTAAATTATTCAAAAACAAAAATGATTTAATAAAACAATTAACTATTAATAAGATAATTAATAGATAATATCAAATAAAAGAAATAGATAATAATTATATTAACTAAATAAAATTCATAGGAAAATTAAAAATAATACCCAAAAATTTAATGAAAAATTTTCCATAGCAAAAATAAACAAATAATAAAAGGTTTGGGTGTTTAAAAAATATTAATAACATCTTACAGGCGTGAGAGGGAAGCAGAGAAAGAATGAGCGTCACGATCGTACTGTGTTATGATCGCGACTTTTGGATAACTGTGATTGTCGCGGTCGCGATCGCGAATTTGACAAACTTGGTGTTCGTCGCGATTGTACTCCATCGCAATCGCCATCGGGTGGAAATCTGGGACTGTCGTGATCACACTGTGTCACGATCGCGACTTCCCCCAATCAGACATCCTTACTTCTAAACAACATAACTTTTAATCCAGAAGTCCAAAAATTACAAACTATATATCATTGGAAAGCTAAGAACAAGATCTACAACTTTT
>JAOSBN010167912.1:0-20980 GCA_027563595.1 Erythroxylum suave | reverse complement strand
GGTGTTGTGAAATGGTTTTTGGAGTTGAAATAGAGATAAAATGATGTATAAGATTATTGTAGGGAGTTAAATATGGTGAGGTGATATGCTCTGTTTCTCCATTGAGCATGTATGAAAACTTAGAGATATTCAAGAAAAAGGCTTTTGAGTGAGGTGTGCACACTTATCGTCTATGTTTGATTTTGCTATTGTCTGTGTTTTTGTAATTGTCCATCGTCTGTGATGACGCGTGATGCGTTATAACATAGACGCAAGGAATCGTCTATGTTTTGTCTATCGTCTATGTTTGACTTCTACTGTCTACTTTGACTTCTATCATCTATGTTTGACTTCTGTCGTCTGCATTGACTTCTATCGTCTATGTTTGACTTCTATCGTCTCCTTTGACTACTATCGTCTGCCTTTAGATACTTCGTCTGTCTTTTGGCGAATCGTTTATCTTTTGCTTCCGTTTATGTTTTTGCCTTCGTTTATGTTGTGCTATTGTCTATCCTTTGATATTTCGTCTACCTTCTGCTTTTAGGACCAAATAATATCAATTGCATTCTCTGGTTTAACATGAATAGTAGATTCGAAAGTCAGAGTTTGGAGAAAAAGATGAGATGGCTCATTAGGTTATGAGATTTGATTCAAATGGTTTATTAAGGTTTAAACCCTACGAACAATGTTAGTTAAGTGAATTCGATATTCGACTGTGGTGGTAACAACCTAGATGGAAGGATACCCTGGGATTATCATAAACATGCATAGTACAAGATTCATTGCATACTTGTGCATTGTTAAACAATGATAATTGTGCAAAGTGTGATATATGTGTGTATTATTTTTTATAGAGGAACAGTTGGAATGTCAACTTCCAAACGTTGTCGGCACTTCCAGGCATTAGCTTTGGGAGTAAATTGTGAGTAACCTAGATGGTTTCTCTCAATTATTACTTGTTTAATTTATGCTATGAATGATAATGATTGAGTTGATTGTGGATTCCGGACAGAAGGTCCGATGATTGTGATGTTTGATTTAGGATATTGAAGTGCTACTTGTATGTGAATGAGATGAAATAAGTGTGCATAATTTGACTGCTAAATGCCAGACCACGGTCCGATGATAAATGTGTTTGAATGTGCATTTGCATATGAAAGAAATTGTTTTCTCAACTTTAATGTTGAATGCCGGACTAAGGTCCGATGATATGTCGTTGTGATTGAATGAGAACATGCTAATGTGATTGCTACATTCCATTTCATGAATGCATGAAATATAATTCAGTTGTGACCAGAGTAGCCACTGATCAGAACGTAAAGCTCAACGTGTGAAAAAGAGCCTAGAGCTCAAAAGTGATTTAGAGCCTCAGGCTCAACGTTTAATGAGCCCTATATGGGACAGTTATTAATGAGCCCTTTAAGGGACAGTTTAGGCACTCAGTCACAGCAAAATAACAAATGAAAAGTGGGTCTCATGTGCACTGCATATGCATAATTGAATGATTAAATTGTATTGAAAGTGAAGTGTGAAATATGTAACGCTGTGATTTATATGTTATGTGATATAATGTGATGCATGAATTGACTGAACCATCGATGATGGTTACCTCATTGAGTTCGCAAAACTCACCAAAATTACAACGTTGACTTTTCCGGACCGAGAGACGATTTTAGCTACTGAGAGGCTCTACCTGTTGTGTGGATAGTGCTTTGGCAAGTGAAGTCATGGCTCAAAGGTCGGTCAGTTGGGACTTTTGGACGTATTAGATAGATTTGTATATTTTCCTCATTATGTAGTATTATTGTATTAGGTTTTGATGATGTATGTATGGAAATTGATGAAAGTCACAATGTAGACAATCGGGTTTTTATGAAACGAAATGAGGAAAAAGTTGGTTTTAAATTATTGTGGTTTCCATATGATGTTTTATAATGAATAATGATATGATGACATATGAAAGTTAATGTAGTAATCAAACGTAGCGTGCCCTTATCGTAGGATATGTTTCGGAATGACTTCCAGGCGTCCCGGCGTGTACCCTTCGGTAAGGGGGCACTACATTTTTTTTTCCTTCATCATTCAAACATTGGGATTCTTCCTTTAGGTCCCCTATGCTCATACGGCCCAGAGATCCAGTTTCCATCTGGCCCAAATCAGACCCATTCGAATTCAAATTCAAATTCTGCCCATAAAAGGAATTCCTAAATTGATGGGATTTAAGTCCACCCAAATTAATATATGTACCCATCTTATCAACATTCGAAATTATAGGCATAGAAACAGGGACACCATCTTCATGCAACCATTGACTTGCAGAATGGGATGACCGGTGCACCAGAGCTCTTAATCGCTCATCCCAACCAAAGCTCAGCTCCTCTGGTTTCTTATGGAGGCGTTATTCACAATATGAGTCCGTATGGCCAAGAATACCACATAAAAAGCAAAAAAAAAAAAAACCTCTCATAACTGAAAATGGCATAAAAAACAACACCATTAACATCCACGAGCTTCTTTTTCCTCTTAAGTGGCAATCGAACGTCAATCTGCACCCTAATACGCATAGGAGACGTCGAGGACTGTGTGGAAACCTTGGCATCATAAGCAAGAAATTTACCAATAAAATTCCCCAAAGATTGAGCAACCTCTATACGTTTAAAACTTGGTTGTAAATCAGTAACAAGCACCCACACATTAGAAAATAGCAAAGGAATATGCATTGGATCTTTGCCTTTATCAATGGTGCTCCAAACAAGCAAGTGGCGGTTAAATAAATAAGGTGCTCCCTCCAAAGCCCTGTCTAAATCCACTTGATTATAAAACCTAAATAGAAATCTTTTTGCCCCCAAATCAGAGATGGAAACGCCACCTAAAGGTTGCCAGAGATCAGCAAAAACGAACTTCATAGACTCAAAATTAATATTGCTGTAGGTTAAAAACATTCCCACTAAACAATATTCAAAGGTTTGAATGGGAATTGTAGGAGCAATATCAAGAAACAAAGCCTCATCTTCCTCATCTTTATTAGGAGTAGGTTTAAAAACTGGATTAGGGATGGGATTAGGATTTTGATTAGGACTGTGATTTAGGTTTTGATTAGGATCCATGGTGATTAGGGTTTTGAAAAACGAAAAAACTCATAGACAAAAAGAGAATGCTACAGAGAGCATACGAAAAATAATAATTGAAATAAATTTTACAAATTAACAGAGAAAAAAGAAAGGAACTAAAACTAACATAGCAAAGTTAAAAACTAAAATCTTGATATAGTAGAAATGTATCTCTCAAAATAGTACTATTCACTCAACAATCTTCTCCTTATGCCTAAACATGGGAAAGACCCATTATTCTCTATCATTTACTTGAGATATATTCCTATAAGCTTACTATAAAGCTTATATTTGCTTCCGGGAATCACTTTAGCCAATATATCAGCACTGTTTAAATCTATATGAACTTTTTTCAACATTAATTATTGTTTTTCTATTGCGGACCTCAGCTAATGATATTTGACATTTATATACTTTGTATGAGAATGATATATAGTATTTTTTCTCAAGTTAAATAGCATTTTGACCATCACAAAATACTATTAGTCTTCTTGCTTCACATTCAACTCTTGAAGGAACCTTTTCAATCATAGCATCTCTTTATAAGCTTCCACTGCAACTACATATTCTGCATTATTCATAAATAAAGCCACCATTTTTGGAGCTTGGATTGCCGTGAGATGGCTCGTCGTGCAAACTTGAACATAAAACCTAAAGTAAATTTTCTTTTATCAAGATGTCCAACCATATATGCATCTGTAAAATCTTCTAGAGTTAGCTTACCATTGCTAAAGCATAAACTCCACTTTAAAGTGCCTTTCAAGTATCTCAGAATTAATTTCATTGCTTTTTAGTGAACCTTCCTTGGATTTGATAAGAAGCTGCTCATGATCACAATAGCTTGAGCAATTTTTGACTTGTAAATACTATTGTATACATCAAAGACCCTACTATAAATAAGTATGGAATAAAGGACATACCATATTTCTCCTTTTCTGCTAAGAGACATGTACGCTTACACTACTTGAAGTGAGATACTAGTAGCATGCTAATGTGTTTATCATGCTTAATGTTTAACCTTTTTAACACTTTCTCAATATATCTCTCATGAGACAACCATAATCACTTATTCTTTTTGTCTCGATTTATCTCTATGCCTAAAATTTGCTTTGTAGCTCCCAAATCTTTCATATCAAAAGATTTGGAAAAGTCCTTATTCAACTTTTGGTTTCTACCAATGTCTTAACTCATAATTAACATATCATCAACATAAAGAAGAACAATGATGAAGTTTTCAACTGAAAGCTTCTTGAAATGCATACAAGAATCAACATAAGTTTGTTCCTAACCATGATCAGTCATAAACGAATCGAGCTTCCGATATGATTGCCTTATAGCTTATTTTAAGCCATATAAAATTTCCTTGCCTTTAGCTTTGAAACCTTCTAGCTACTTTAGCTGTTCGAGTTCAAACAAGCAGTTCAACCTAAAACTGTTTGGATTAAGGACATCTTGACTACTAGTGAAAAATCTCATTAAAGTTTATACCCTTTTTTTGACTGAATCCTTTCACTACCAGCTTAACCTTGTGTTTTACTAGCTTGTTGCCATCTCTCTTTATCTTGAACACCCACTTATTCTTTAATGTCTTTTTAATTTTGGAAGCTTTACAAGCTCGTATATATTATTCTTCTTTAAAGAATCTATCTTTTCCTTCATAGCTACGAGATAGAGATCTTTGTCATTACAAGATGTCAAGCTCCTTCTCAATGGTAAGTAACAAAGTATTCAAAACTTGGATACCTTGTGGAAGGCCTTTTGTTAATTGTTTACCTTATAAGCTGCGTTTGATTAGCTGTCAAGTTCAATTGCTCCCTCTGCTCATTATCCTCAATTGATTCGTTTTTAGTATTGTTTGGATATGGTTCATGTTGTTCATCATTATCAATTGTATCTTATTACCACTAATTTATGTTTGGTCACATACTTCATCTTCTTCAACTGTATATTGCTCAATAGTTGAAGGAATTGACAAGAAGCTAACTATGCCATCTGAAGAGTTGCAATGTGATGATTTATTTTCATTCAGAAGATCAACACCTCTTTTTTACTCCTGTAACATGACATCCTTGCTACTGACCACCTTTTTCTTCTCTAGGTAATAAAGTCTAAAGCCAAATTGATCACCATAATATCCAACAAAGATGTAAGGTATCGACTTTGAGTCAAGCTTCTTTCTCTAATCCTTAGGTATTTGTATAAATACTTTGCAACATAAAATTATGAAATGATGATATGTGGAATCCTTCTAATCCCCAATCTCTTAGGAATTTCAAAATCGAACAAAACTAATGGAACTGCTTCTTCCCAAAATGTATTTGACAACATATATATTTTAAGTATGCAACAAACCTTCTCTAGAATGGTTTTGTTTATCCACTCAATAACCCTTTATGTTTTGAAGTCCCTAGTTTGATTTTTCTCTTGTCTAATGCCATGTGATGTACAATATCCTTCAAACACCTTGGAAGTATATTTCTTTTTATTGTTTGTTTGCAGATATAACTTTCTCTCAATTTCCCTTTCTACCATAACATAAAACTTTTGAAAGTTTGAAATACTTAACTATTATAATTTAACATGTAACCCAAGTCTTCCTCGAAATATCATCAATAAATGTAACAAAATATCTGTTACCTCTTAGGAGCTCCTCCTCAGTAGGGCCAAAGACATATGAATGCAACAACTCCAATAGCCTCAACTTCCTTGTAGATCTTCTCTTGAAAGAGACTCTATGTTGCTTTCCAATTAAATGATGATTGCAAGGATTAAGTAGTTGTGAGTTCTTAACTAGGATAAGGGATTTTCTAGCTAGAAACTTTGATCCCTTCTCGCTTATGTGTCTTAATAATTGATGTTACAAATTTGGTGAAGATTCCTCTTCGACTATGTATACTTCTCCACTATCACACACCTTTAAGTGTGTCTTATAAAGTGAGCAATATAACTTCCTCGGGTAACTATCATGACACCTTCAAACAGTTTCCACTTTCTATCCTCGAAAATTTGTTGAAATCCTTATTAATCTAACACTTTAGCTAATAACAACATTAGCCTTAGATCAGAGATGTGTTATACATCTTTAAAGTTCACTAAGCATCTCACGTTTGTCTAAACTTGGATATCACCCATACCAACTATCTTGGTAGAACTTTGGTTTCCCATCTTTACACTCCTAAAATCGTTGCTCTTATAATTTGAGAAGTACTCCACCTTTGGAACATAATGATAAGATGCTCCCATGTCAATCAACCATTTAGAACCAAAATTGCTAACATGGAAGCATTCACTAGTTGCACAAGCTAGGGGTCACCTCATCATTTGTGCTTGAAATTGTTGCTGTTGTATTTTTATCTCACCATCATTATAATGATCACACCTTTTCTTCCACTTATAGCAGAATCTCTTAATGTGTCCTAATTTATTTTAATAGTGACATGTCTTTACATTGTTGTCACTTTTGGACTTTGAACTATTCTTAGACTTGCCACGGGCCTTTAAGACCCCTACTCTTATTCTTTCCCCTGCTTTCTATCATGAAAGCTCACACGTTGTCAATTTAAATCTCCTTTATTCTGATTTCTTCATTAAACATACTTTTTTGATTACATTCGAAGAGAGTACACCTTCAGCAGCTGAGTTGTTAGTTGTCCCCATTAACATCTCCCAGTATATTTGGTAATGAACTTAATAGTAACAAGGCTTGAAGCTCATCATCAAGAATGATCATCATTGTAATAAGTTTGTTGATTATGATCAGGAAATCAATTAGATGCTTCGACATTGATTTTTCTCAGCTTTTAACTTCAAGTTCACAGGCCTCTTAATTACTGAGGTCTTGTTATGAGCAGTCTTCATTTCATAGAGATCTTCTAGCTTCTTCTATAGCTCAAAAGGATCTGTTTCTTGAGAAACATAGTTAAAGATGTTGATATCAATCCATTGTCTAATAATCCCCAGAGTTTTCTTCTTCATCTTTTCCCATTCTCTATTTGACATGTTTTTAGGTTTTGAAATAACATCATCCTTCACACCTTTGTCTACATCTATAGGATCAAAGAGTTACTTACACTTGTATATGTTTATAGAGAGTTACACACTCTCCACATATAGTTATGTATCTTTACACAGTTATGTATATGACCATGTATGTCTTTGATCTTCATACGTTTACAAAGACTTACACAGTTGATTTACACAATCGTGTAAGCTAAGACATGGGCATGCAGTACTCTACATGATTGTGTATCTCTCCAGAAGAGATTTTTCTATCTTATCTTCGCTATTTCATCATTCCCATGAACTATAAAGTTGTTTAGGGTCACCAAAAATTTCAAAATAGGACTAGACATTCATCATAAACCACCACCATTTCTCTTTTGCTATTTCTGTAAACAATGGTCAATTGTTATGAATGATGGTTTGAATTTATTATTTGACTGGAGATTAATTCCTAGACACATTTGGAATCACCTTTTGTTTATTATGCATTTTAGTTCTTTAATTATAGTTGTTTTATTAATTAAAAAGGTTTTCTTTGGTCTTTAACTTATCGGATTAAAATATTGATTTATCAAAGGCTAAACTTACATGATGAATTGTACCAATATCGTCAATTGTAATAAGTTTATAATTAGAAATTTGTATTTAATTATTAAAACTGTTAATTTTAAATAGTCTACTTAAAAATACATGCCATGTTACAGGGCGATAATGACTTCATAAGGTGTTCATGTATTTCGTTCATTTGAGGGTGTTTTAGTATGGTTTATATAATATTGAAGACATTATTAACATTTTATTTTTTTGGAATTATTACGGGGAAAAAAGAAACCTTTTGCTTAATCTTTTATATCTTATGATAAGGGCAGCTAGCTCACATTTTGTTGAGTTAATTGACTTCTTAAGAGCCTATTCTAGTGATTTGAAAACTCCATATTTTCATATTTTGTTAATTAATGATGCCTAATTTTTCTTATGGTTATTCTTTTATTAGTTATTCTAGTATCATTTTAGTTCTAGTGAGCAGATATTTAGAACATAAAGTAAGCTTTTCAACTAGACTTACTTTTATGTTGACCCATTACTTAGAATATCACATCACATAATATGATTGCAGTTCCAACTTCCAAATAATAAATGAAATGTTCCTATCTTTGTAGATATCGCATCACATAACATGATTGTAGTTCCAACTTCCAAATAATAAATTGAAATGTATAATTTCAGTATTTTGTCAACTCCTTTTACATAGTTATATTATTTTTTTTGAAAATTAAAACTTGACATGCATAATTGTATTATTTTCTAAAGTGAAACTCTTGATTGCGGTGTTAAATTAGTAATTAAAAGAATAATTGAGATAAAGCATTATGGTACTAATTTAACATGAAATTTTTTTAGATTGCTAATGCAAGCAACAAATTTTGAAGAAAGATGGAGGCATTGAAGATAATAAAATAATGCTTCAAATAATCAAAAGTAATTATGACATTTTGTCCTTTATTTATTTACTGAGTCACTAAGCTTATGTTTCCTTGTTATTAGTACATTAGTCGATCTTGTAACTATTTAGTGGATAGTAACATATCCTTTTAATGCCAATCTTTTCGTGTGTTATATGCCTATATATAAACAATATAGTAGATTATTATGTAAAGAAAATAAAATCATCCATTTTTTTGTTACAAATGGAGGGGAGACAAGACCGTATAAAAGTTGTCTTTTATCATTCGTCTTTTGAAGTCATATGACTAAAATTGAGCAGACACTTTATTGATAAAAGTTTTGTTTGTTTTGAAAAGAATTTACTTTCTCTCTCCCTTTAAGTTGATATCATAATATCTATTTAATCACTAAACTAAATATTTGACAATGGTGCCCGCAAAATAAATGGTTTTCCTTTGCTAGAAGATTGCAGACCATTTCCACAATTTTGAGGGATGTGCACATGCATTAGACTGCTCATTTGGTGCTCCCTAAGAAGATTATGAAGGGCATTGAAAGCTACATCAAACAATTCCTATGAATTAGACAAATTGGAAGTTCTAGGGGTGCCAAAGTGAATTGAGATGAATTGTGTCTTGCTAAAGAGGAAATGTGCCTAGGAATTACATCACTAATGTCCATGTGAAAAGTGTTACTTTTTAAGAGGATATGGAAGCTTTTCAAGGATAAGGAGACCTTTTGGTCAAAGTGGACCAACGAGTATATTATAAAGAAGAAGAGCTTTTGGAAATTAAAACAATCCAGAGAAAATCGATGAAGCTTTAAACAAATTTTAAGTTTGAGAGACCATACTTACCACTCTATGAAGAGGTTAATTGGAAATGGTGAATCAAGTTGGTTTCAGTTTGACAATTGAAGCGATTTGAGTCCACTAAACTGAAGGAGTGAGCTAAGTCAGATAATTGTTAGAATTCCTATAAAAGTAAGAGTTAGCTTACTAATAGACAATGGTGCTTAGATCTGTAAAGTTTGGACAACCTACTATCTTGTATTCAACCATCAGGTGAGGAGGAGGATAAGACAATTTGGCTGTATATCATCTCTAAGGAGTTCTCCAACAGATCTTACTACAAGCTGTTTAGAACAATGTTTTAAAAATTAAATCAGACTAATCGGTTCAATAAAAAATAGTACGAATCAACTAGTTGTCTGGTTCAATTTCATTTAAAACCTCTATATGTAAAAACTAGCCAATTTATCAGAGAATTGATTGATTTATCAATAAACTAATCGAATCGGTCAATCTATATACCTAAGCTTTAGATTTCAGAAATCAAAAATTTAAAAACTTTTAGCCTTTACTCTATGCTCTTCATCGTCTTCTCTTCGCAGATGTTATCTCTTCCATAGATGCATGTAAGTAAATACGAAACATATGGATAGCTCATAAATGCAGAAATCAAGCCCTGATGACTCTCCTTAAGAGGCTACTGTAACTCTCCTTGGGCAGCAATTATGGGTAACCCATAGATGCAGAAATCCAGCTATATAAAGGATCAGTGATGCTTGTTGAAATTTAAATCTTTCATTCTTTCTTGAAATCACTACGTCTCTTGTTGATGTCTCTCTCAAAGTTGTTGAAGATAATGTGGAGTAGGTTAAAATTGATGATATGAAGCTCCTAAATCTTTTATACTAACTCTACGACATTTGTTCTAAAAATTGGATAACTAATTTTTCTTACCCGAGAACTTAATTGTCTCTTCAATTCCAACAATTCTGTGTCCATTTGAGAGAAAATTTCAAACAACAAGGTTGTTTTAGTTAGTTAGTTAGTTTAGTCTTCCTATGTTCTATTGTTGCTTTTCATTGTTTGATGAACTAGACGACTTGTCGTTTGGTGAATATGTTTAAACATCATAAAAAGAACTTCAACAATATTGTGAATCTCGTAATGGAATTATTACTTACTTTGATAGCGATATTAGGCTTGACAATGTGTAAAATAGACAGTTAAGTCCTTAATAAATAGTTGGATTTGCCTTAAGAAATAAAGTTAAAATTAAATCATTTTTGGAATGAGCTTAACTTTAAAATAATATCAATTTGATTTTATATCTTAAAAGAAAACCGTTTTGCACTTGAGTTTTTCAAAATTATAGACTAAAATGATGTTTTAGAAAATTAAATTCAAATAAAACTCTTTTGAAAAAATTAAACAAAAATGATATACTTTTTAAAAGGAGATTTGGTTCATTCTAACTAGATTTTGAGTCCGTTATCCAAGTCTAAACTCGACTGATTTCTATTTAACTTGAGCCTAACCCATTGACTATAGGATTTAATTTACTAAACATAACTGGCATGTTACATTTCATAAACAAGTCAATATTGGATTTAAATTGATATTTTGATGAATGAATTGATGTAACCTAAAATTTTTATAAAACCTAGTATTTAAATTTTATACGATACAAAAACTTTTGGTGTCTATTTTTTTCTGCTAAATTTACTAACATTCGACACTAATATGAAATTTAATAGATTATATTTAAATAATAAAATTTATATTTAGCCACACTTTACCATTCAAACCGCTTCATAAATGTAAACAAATTACTCTTATAATTTTACTTCTTATTTATTATCTATATGTTTAATATCGGTTGAACCTTTAAACCTTAAACCTTCCATTTGACCAATTCGATGTTCGGTCCGGTTTTTAAAATATTTGTTTAGACAAACTTACCCCAAGATCCATTGGTTTGAACTAATTTGGAAGAATCCGCTATCTCCTAAAGTAGTTTTCATAAGTTGGCTTGCAATGAACGATAAACTCAAAACTAAAGCTAGACAATTTGGTAACTCAACCAACGTGGACACCAAAAGTAGATTATGTGGTCACCATAACAAAACAGGTTATAACAGACGAAAACTTTCATCGCAGAAAGACAAAACATTGTCTCCAAAAACATTTATCAATAAAAAAAATCATTGCATAAATGGTTGCGGATTCATGGTGGCAAAAAATTATCTGCAACATTTTTTTTTGCGATGATTAGTATTCTATTGCAAATAGTGATAGGTGACGAATATAAAAATAGTTGCGAATAATGTATTGCGATATTTGTTGTTCGTGGCGAAAGCTGTATGTCGATGATTTATTTTTTGTGGCTAAAATGTTTTAGTGACGATTAATTTTTGATAGCAAAATATATTTAGCTACGTTTTTTGTAACATAGGTAAAAGTTATTTGTGACCATTCAAAAATGTAGCAAAAAAGTTTTGGTGACAATTTTGTAGCTGTAACTAAAAAGTTTTGTTGACGATTTTATAATTGTTGCCAAAAGATTTTGATGATGAATATTTATTTTTTCAACAATTAATCATTTAATTTTAATTATTAATTAAGTAAACTAATAAGAATAAAATAATTAAAAATTAGATGCAATTTATATAAAAAGTAAAATATAATTAAATTTTAATTACAAAAGTTAAAAATATTTATGTACAAACTAAGACTCCTTCTCATCATCACTACTATTTATATACTTTGACCCAAGCATTTGTTTGAACATTTTTTTAATCATGGTCAACTGTCTCCCAATACGGTCTATTTTTTTATTATGTTGTAAATTATTTTCAGTATGCTCTAAATTTTCTTAACTGAGCCTTAAGCAACCAGTTCTCCTCTTGAAGTGTCATTACATATGGTGGTTGTGACAATGATGAACCAATTGGCTTAGGGCCATACCTAAGGCCTTTGACCTACCATGATCTTGTACTAAGGACATTATTGCAAATGTCATCTACGTTTAGTGCATTTCTATTAGAAAATGATCTTTGCAACAACTCCTGCATCTTATCCTAAAATCTAAAACAAAAAATCGAGATTTTATTTAAATATTATTATTTAGTATTACATAAATAAACAATCTTAAGTTTTCTAAATTTTTTTACTTACATAATTATTATGTGCTTCTTCAGACTTCCAGCCTTCACCTTCCTTGTAGTATGTCAGTTTCTAAAGTGTGATCATATCATACTCATTCTCCATATAGTTGATTCTGACTCTGTTTTATAAAGAGAAAAATTGACACATAATAGATAATATTGAATTTACTAATATAATAATAACCTCTAAACGAAGAACTTACAAATTCTTTTCTAATTACAACAAATGATTTGGAGCTGGTGTTGTGAGGAGTTTCCATTTTTCTTTATTAACCTTGTCTTTCTCAGACCTATCCTAAATAAAGAAAAGAAATAGGCATTAAATTGTGTAACAATATTAATGGAAGCAAATGTGAAGAGAAAGAATACAAACCTTAACCTTGGCAAAGGCCGTCACCCATTCGGAAACATGTCTACTTGCCTCTTCATCTGTAGGAAAAGATTTGTAGTATTTATGGAGTAAATAACAATGATCCTTCTCCCTTTGTTTCAATAGTGAACTCACACAGCTTGAAACTTCAGGGTTCTCGATATCAATGATATTGAGCTTCATCTATGAACAACACGTATAAGTTAAATTAATCTTTAAATAAGTAAAACAAAATTGCATACAATTAAATTAATAGAAAATTACCAAACTTTGTCCAAAGCATTCTGTAGCAAGTTGTCTTCCTTCAACCACCCGACATGCTTAAAGCAAGGCAATTCATTCCTTTTAACGACTCCTAACTCACTGGACAATTTTGTTGATTAGATCTTGTCAACAGGACAACATTGCATAGGGTTAATATGCATATATAACTGATTGTTCATTACAATAGTCAAGCGTTGCAACTTAGAACCTTTATTGATTCCTCTACCTCTTTTTCTTATACCGGTATTGGAATCTAACTGATGAAGCAAACACATACAGGAGCGGTGAATTGTGTGTGACAAAAATTTTTCACAAGTTTTTTCAATTCATATGTTAAACAGATCCTAGTTAATGAATAAATAAAGTAGGGGCCTGTCAGACGATAAAGCCTTTTAAACGACAGGAGCTTATTAGGAGATAGAAGCTTTTTGTGGGATAAGACCTTGCTTAAATGAAAAGAGCCTATTGAATTACAAATCATGTTAAAACAATTTAAAAATAGAAGGCGCTTGTTAAAATTGAAAGGAACGACTTGCAAGTTGAAAACAGAAGGAGCCTCTTATAAAAGTGAAGGAGCCTCTTGCTAAAAAGAACAAACACACATACAATATAATGTGTAAGTTTAAAAGTTCAAGAGAGAGGGAAGAAAGACATGGTCAATTTATACTGATTCAGCTTACAAACCAAGCTTACATCCAGTCCTTAAATATGCAACTTGAGTATTTCACTATAAGAATTCGAGTATTAAATTTGACAAGTCTTTCCAAGCTCACAAGTACATATTTTTCAAAATTCTCCAACCTTCTACACTCGAAGTGTATGATAAGCTTCTAAAAGCTCACAGAATAATAATATGTAAAATCAAAAGTAAGTTTCCAAATAACAATTTCTCTTTTGATAGATTGATTTCACATTCTAAAGTGTAATAAAAATGATATGACTCTCAAGAATGTAGATGTTGCTCAAATGTTTCGAAAGTTTATGTATCTTTATTGCTTCACAAGTGCTGTTGCTCTTCCTTAAATAATCAATCTCTTTAACTAGCCATTGTTTCATCTTAATTATGAGTTGACTTTGGATTTTCATTATCACCTCTTTTAGAACAAAAATTTTTAGAGCTAATTGTTTGAAAAGGCAAGATCCTCCCGGATGTTAATAAGGAAAGTTTACTAAGAAGGTTCTTGTAAGAAAGGAAGAAATATTTCCTTTTAAAAAATACTGTTATCTATACATGGAAATACATCCAATTTGAATTTTAAAATATTATATAGTTATCATCAAAATCGTTAAAAATAAACCTTGAGCTAACAATGTCCCCTTTTTTTGATGATGACAAGTAATAATAGATATATTTTTCAAAATTCAAAAAGATAACAGATGATTTCGAAAGATACCTGTGACTTTTATATGTTCAAACATAATTAGAAGGAGCCTATCTCTTAAGAAAGAAACCTATCATTATATATCATAGATTTTTACAAGTTCAACAATAGAATCAATCACATATATAATCAAGGCAACATTGAGAAATATATGTTTGGGAATATTGAGAAGTATATCATCATATATGCAGAAATACAAAAAAATATATCAACATAAACTCTCCCCTTTTATTATTATTAAGAAAAAAGGAAGTATAGGGAGGAAGGAACTAAAAGAAGTTCGAATAATCCAGACAGAGAAGAATAGGAACAAAGCTAATGAAGGAATTCAAAGATTTTTCTCAACAGAATTTGGATGTCAAGAAGTTGATTTTGATGCTATCTATTTTTCTTGCATCTATGCTTAATTGGTTTGAATGTTTTATAGTTGTTGATGGAGTTTTGCACTATTTTCATCTTGAGGAGGAACAGAAGTTTGTTCGCTTGGAGATTGTTTTGCAATATGTATCCAAATTGATAGGGAATGGAAGGTTGAAACTTAATTAGTGCATACCAATTCAGATTTGCAAAAGGAACTCCATAATGATTGAAAATCTTGGTGACCAACATCCTATGAGGTAAACAACCGGTGGTATTTTTATGATTCGCCTTATTCACCATGAACCTCAAGATCATAGTTGGAAGATTCTTTATGTTCCCTTTAGGATATTATACACCACGTATGTGTCCAGCAGGCTGCACCTTTCAATCGAGCTACTCCTGGGAAAAATTAAAGTTGCTGAAAGCGATGCAAGGCATTATGGTATTAAGTCTAATTGCCTGTTCCAGGGCCTCCCATCTTGGGTGTTCTTAGCATGAAGGCAGACGAATTTAAGAACTTCGACTAACTCTAGATCATCAACATCACACTTATAATAGGAAAAATTAGTTCTCCTTATAGGAGCTACTTCCAATATATCTCCTAAGATTTCTTCATAAATTAAAATTTCACATTCATACACCCATGAGACAATGGCTACCTTTCCATTAATTTCTTCCTTTTTCATATGTGTGTAGAATATCCTGACTAGCTCATCACTTACTGTCGCATATAATTTCAGAAAATTTTCCAACCCATGGCAACAAAGTTAAGAGAGATGGGTATACTTATGTCATCAAACATCATAAGAGGCAAGATCCACCCAGTAACCACCTTTCTTGTACCGTGTCTTATAGTGGACTTCCACTTCCATTGATTCAAACATTTTTAGTGGTATTAATGTCTTTCCTTACTTATGTGCAGCTATTGTTATTTTCCCTTTTTTCTTTGGGAAATATCTCTTCTTGAGGCAGATCTTTTCTATCAATAGTATTTTTATTTATAGGCACTTGCCTTTCTTTATTTCTTCCCTTTTTCTTTTTCTGGCTTATTCTTCCTCTTTCTTTTCAGCGTTTGTGGTTTCTTTTTGTTCATTACTTTTTTTGATTTGTTTTGCAAGACTTCCTCTGGTTTGTGGTCATCTAATCAACTTAGTAGCTTCTTCATCTGAGTCATATTCATTTATAATCTAGTGCACTTTAGGCATATTTTCTCTTGAGGTTTAGAGGAGAAAGGTTCAGTGATACAAGCTTCATCATAGTTAACAAAATAAGTTGGGGTTTTCTTTTGTCCTTTTGATTTTGTTCTTGTCATTACAGATGAGCTTGGTGAAGTTTGAGAGAAAACAAGAGACAATAAGAATGCAGAGAGTTACATTGCAGAGAGAATAAGAGACATAAATAGGAATAAGAAAGACAAGAAAAGTTTGCTTAGGGTATATTAAGTGATTCCTGAGTTTTGATCTCATAAGAAGACGACTAGACGTATAGGTCAGAAGAAGAAGCGTAATCAATTGTGTATCTTCTGATTGACGTGTACGTAGAGTTATCAGACTGCACATGCATTTTTAAAAAGGCTGAAATGATGCCATGAATGACTTCTTATTTTCAAGACACGTGTCATTTATAATGTCAACTTGAGAGAAGCCTTCTAAAAATAATAGGAGCCTTCTCATTTGGAAGAAACCTACTAACCTAATAGGAGGCTTCTAAACTAAGAGTGGCCTTCTAAACTCTAAGGAGCCTATTAAACTAAGAGAGAGTTTCTAAGGAATCAAAATAGAAGGAGCCTACTAAATAAAATACAAAGACAAATATCAAAGAATATTTATATAGAAATAATTTCAGAGAGTTTGTACATACCAAGCTCTTTTCTTAACACACAAAATCTATCTTCAGAGAGTGGCTTGGTGAAAATATCAGCTACTTAATTCACATTATTAACATCTAAAAGATCAATGTTTCGTTCTAAAATATGATCTCTAAGAAAATGATGTTTGATTTTTATATACTTAGTCCTAAAATGATGCACAAGATTTTAAAAAAGATTTATAGCACTAGTATTATCACATAATATAGGAACACAAGAAAAATTTAGAGAAAAATCTTGAGTTGATGCTTCATCCATAAGATTTGAGCATAAAAAATGGTAGTTGCTAGTTGCTATGTATTCTGCTTCAGTCATTGAAAATGCTATGCAATTTTGCTTTTTGCAGGGCCAAGATACTAGGCATCCTCTAAGAAATTGACAGTAACCACTTGTGCTTTTTGATCGACTTTAACACCTACATAATCTACATCACAATACTCCACTATGTTAAATGAATAATTTTTTGGATACCATAGTCCAAAATCTATAGTTCCGTGGAGATATCGAAAGATTCTTTTGACTGCTTAAAGGTGGCTTTCTTTTAGATTTTATTGAAAGTGTGCGTAAAAACACACACTAAGCATAATGTCTGATCTTGAGTTTGTAAGATATAGTAGTGATCCAATCATTCCTCTATACTTTGTCTCATCTATAGTTCTTCTTTCTTCTTCTTTATCAAGTTTAGTTCTAGAGTATATGGGAATACCCATCGATTTTTCCATGGGAGTACCCATCGATTTGGCATTCTTAAAATGATATTTCTTGATGAGTTCCTTTTTGTATTTGTCTTAGCTAATGGATATTCCTTTTTCTGTTTGTTTGATTTGCTATTTGAGAAGGAATGATAATTCTCCCATCATGCTCATTTCAAACTCCCCCATGTTAATGCTAAGAATTCTTTATAGAAGGATGGAATAGTAGCACCAAATATTATGTCATCAACATATATTTACACTATAAGTAAATCATTCTCTTTTCTCTTAATAAGTAAGGTTTTATTGACCTTTCCTCTTTCAAAATTAGTCTCAAACAGAAAGTTAATCACTCATACCATGCTCAAAGAGCTTGCTTTAAACCATGTAGAGCTTTGTTTAACTTTATCAGGTAATGTAGATGATTTTTATATTCAAAACCAAGGGGTTTCTTGACAAATACTTCTTTGTTATTGTAACCATGCTCAAAGAGCTTGCTTTAAACCACGTAGAGCGTTGGTTAACTTTATCATGTAATGTAGATGATTTTTATCTTCAAAACCAAGGGGTTTCTTGAGAAATACTTCTTTGTTAATGTAACCATTTAAGAACGCACTTTTAACATCCATTTGAAACAACTTGAAGTTTCTATAGCATGCAAAGGTAAGTAAAATTCTAATCGATTCCAATCTAGCAATAGGTGCATAAGTTTCATCAAAATCAATACCTTCCTGATGATTGCAGCCTTGAGCTATAAGTCCATCTTTGTTTCTAACCACCTTACCATTTTCGTCAAGTTTGTTTTGAAATGCCCATTGAGTCCCAATGATTGACTTGTTTCGAGGACGAGGTACTAGATTCCTGACTTTGTTTTTACCAAATTGATTTAGTTAATCTTTTATGGCTGAAATCTAGTTTTCGTCACTAAGGGCCTCTTCAACGGTCTTTCGTTCTATTTATGCAATGAGAGCAACAAAGTTGTTCTCAAAATTTTAAAGGGATCTCTATTTTCTCAGTATTTGTTGTTGCATAGGCTCCTACTGAGATAAAGGAGCTTGCTTTGTTCTAGCTTCAGAAGGACCTTCTTGATTTTATAATTCTGAAGGTATTATAGGTGTAGTTTGATTCTTCGATGTAATTTTAGGTACCAACGAATGCTCTTCATCATTTGAATCAGTTGTTATGGTCGAAGGTAATGCTTCATCAAATACTACATGTATTGATTCTTCTATCTTCTTTGTTCTTTTACTATATAATATGAATCCTTTACTAGCGATATTGTAGCCCAAAAAAATAACTTTGTCAGGTCTTATATCAAAATTTCCAAGGTTGTCTTTCCCGTTGTTTAGAATGAAACACTTACAGCCAAAAACTTGAAAGTAAGTTACATTTGGTTTTCTTCCTTTTCACAACTCATAGGGGGTCTTTTTCAGAATAGGTCTTATGAGACACTTGTTGAGTATATAACTAGAGGTTGACATGGCTTCTGCCTAGTAACCATGAGGTAGGCCACTTTTGCATAACATAATTTTGGCTATATCTACGAGAGTTTTGTTCTTTCTCTCAATAACTCCATTTTTGTTGAGGAGTACTTGGGTATGAGAAATTGTAGGTTATACCAGTTTTGTTGTAGAAATATTCAAATTTTCTGTTATCAAATTCTCCTTTATGATTGTTTTGGCCTCCAAACATACATTTAAGATGGTTTTTTCATTTTTCGAAAGTAACAAGAGTGACTAATATGACCATGTCTACCACAATAATCACATAAAACAGATGGATGATTGTTGTTTTTTCCTGTTGCTTTGGCTATAGCTACTGCTAGATTTAATAAAGAAGTTTTTATATGACCTAATATTGTAATTTTCATTATATCTTATTTCGGCCTTATCAAAAACATATTTACCACTCTCATGTAATGTATCAAGATTGTTTTTCCACTAAAAAAAATTAGAAAATCTTTTTTAAGAGAAACAACTTTCTTAGCACATTTTTCTTTTTCTAGTTTTAAAGTAGTACCTTTCTCCTCTAATTGTTTTTATCTTAGTAGAGTAATTTTCAAGTAATAAGTTTTCTAACTGAATTATTTTTTTTCCAAGCATTCTTTTTTATAAACTATTTGTTTATTATCATTTTTAAGAGAAGTGACTGTAAACAACAAATATTTGTTTTCCGATTCTAATAATTTAATCTTATTCGTTAAAGATTCATCATTAAATTTTGACTTCTCAACCTTTTTGAAATACTGCATTGCTAATTTTTCGTATTGATCATATAACTCATGATATGCATCTCTCAATTCATCAGTTTCAATATTAGGGTCAGAATAATATACCTCATCATCTCCTGATTTAGCCATAAAGCAAATGTTGCTAACTTCCTCAGGCTCTTCTTCTTTAAAGTTATCAAAATCTTCATTTGACCAAGCTGCAATCATAGCATGCTTTTTGGGTTTTCTATTTTCTGTTTTGTCCTTTTGAAGAAGAGGATATTTTGGTCTTGTGTGTCCAGACTTCTTGCAGTGATAACATATGATGTGATTATTTTGTCTATTGCTATTATCGTTACTACCTTTTAATAGGAACCTGTTGTTTCTAGTTTTCTTGTTTCCTTCTTTTTTCTTCATAAGATTCTATTTGTAAAAGCAGGCATATTTTCTAACCATGAAGTTGAATTTGTCATCTCCATCTATTTACAACTCAGTATCACTTTCATCATCATGCAATCGATTTGATTCGTTAACTACTTTTAATGTCATTCCTCTTTTGTATGAGGATCCTTTATCCCTCCTAAGTTCGGCTTCATGGATCATTAAGTTTCCTCTTAACCAGTCGAGTGAGATAGTATCGAGGTCCTTTACAGTCTCTAGAACTGTCACCTTAGATCTCCATTCCTTTGGTAGTGATCTTAGATTCTTTGTCACAAGCTCGTCATTTGGATATATCTTACCTAAGTTCTTCAAGGCAGTGATGAAATTATTAAAACATCCTAATAATTCATCAATTGTTTCTCCTTATTTCATGGAAATAGTTTCCTATTGATGCACTAAAAGACTTATTCTATGTTTCTTTACCTCGTTCATTCCTTCAAAGGTGAATTGTAGTTTGTCCCACATTTTCTTTGCCATAAAACAGTAAGATATCTTTTTATACTCTTCTGGAGATAGTGCAAAGATCATATAATGTCTTACTTTGACATTCAACTATGTGTTTCTTCTATTAGCATCAGTCCACACTTCTATGTCGTCAGTAGTAGGACGTGTGTCCCCAACTTTGATAGATTGCTAGATTTCAATATCTACAGATTAAAGATAAATAGTCATTCTCTATTTCTAGTAGGAATAGTTGTTTCCATTGAAATAAGGAGGCTTTTAGATGGATTGTCCTTTAAGGCTTCTTAAATTGTTTTCCATGATCTATCACATGTTATACAGCACAATAAATATGGAACCTTGCTCTGGTACCAAACAATAAAGCAAACATATGCAAGGCGGGGGGGGGGGGGGGGTGGTTGAATTGTGTGTGACAAAAAAATTTGCAAGTTTTTTAAATTCT